>JAZHYW010042603.1:0-32901 GCA_037355805.1 Ixodes ricinus | reverse complement strand
ATATCATTAACCAGAAAGGTTGTTTCCCGCTTTACCGATAACAATACCTCAGTGGACACACGTTGAAGATAATCGAATCGAACATACTCACTTGTGTGGTGTGTGCCACTATAACCGTAAGTATGGACATGAAATGTGTCAATACCGAACAGCACGTACGGCATCATTTCTTGCGGCGATGAAAACATGCACTTGTATTTCCACGTCACCAAGCATGCCTATATTGGTCGAAATCTGAAACCGAAACCAATTAAATGTCCCGCGATGTCTGGCTACCGTTCTCGACGAACATCCAAAAGGATATAAACAAAGCGGAACATTTTATTTATTACTATTATATTATATTACAATATTATTTTGTGCACTTCATAAAATTTATTGAATTTAATATCACGAAAAGTTGAAACACTCATCAACGTCATCTGGCAACCATGGCAACGCTCCGAATCTTTTCCGAACTTTTCCGAATCGCTTGAGATTCGGCTACTCTTCCGAATCTTTCCGAATCTCCAGATTCGGCTCCGAATCTCGATTCGGATAAAGATTCGTCCATCACTACTATCTACCATGCTGGTGGTTGACACGACGGCCCTTCACAGCGAGAGCAATGGTAAACTGCGCCGCGCTTGGCTGTAGCAATAGGGAGTTTTCGTAGATCGTTTCCGCTGTCCCGCAACGCTGTCCGCAACCCGCTACGAGATCCGGGTTTCTACAGCCAAGGCTATCGGCGCGCAGGCGCGGTAGCGGCTTCTTCGTTGCGGAGGGCTTAGCGGAGCTTAGCGGAGGGAGAACGCGGTCTACGAAAACTCTCTAATGGCCCCTATCCCGACGATCGTCCGATCGTTTCGTCGGCATGCCTCGCGAGACAGAGTAGCCGTCAAGTTGTAAGTACGAGCGGCAGGAAAGGGATGCGGCCGCGGATTATCGAGTTTGCGGGACGCATTTCATAGCGGCGAACGACGGCACTTATTACCGTTGTTTACGTTCGCGCACGCCTTTGCACCGGCTTTTGCTCGTTCGTGGTGTATATGGCCTTTGGCCTTCATTACATAACGCCGTTTCCACGCTTCGAGCGCACCTTCGGGGGCTCCCGGCCGGATCCGGGCGAGTGTCGCGCCGCGAGTCCGTCCCGAAGGTGATCGGTCGGCGGCGATCCCCATGTGCAAGCTCGCCGAGCCGCCGCCGCCGGCTCATCGGATTGTGCCGTCCGCGAGCCGGAAACCTTTGCGAGGAGCGAAAGTATGCAGGCAAGCCGGTTAGGAAACATCATAATATAAACCCTGAGACAATGAGAGTTGCCTTGTCCGTTATTTGATTTATCCTCGTCTCAGGGCTAAGATTATGTAGGTAGCATTGCGCTGTTTACCAGTATTTCGCAAAATTGTAACAATTTTTCTACAAGCAACGCCTAGAGCCGCTCGTCAAATTATGAAGCATGCAATTAAGCTTTTTTCTTTTTTTTTTGGCGACACGGCAGCCGTTCGCGTCAAAACTTCGTCGGCGACATTTCGAAACTTTCTGCTCGTAGCGCAATCGCACCAATGCCGAAAAATTCCGCACGTACTGGATAAACGTCATCATCGTAAGCTCAGCACGTTTCTCTAAGTTCACGGTACCTTTGTTGAAAATACGGTGCATGTTAGCGTATGTCCGGGCCGTTAGCGGCATCCTACGCCTTGGCAAGCGCATCCGCGCGGTGTGAAGTCAACCACCAGTATGGTGCGGGGCCCCGTCCTTCGCTAGCGTGACGTCACTTGCAAGGCATACATGTATAGGTCGCTGGAGTCGCGATATTTCCAATGCTGTGGACTCTTTCAATATTATCAGGGTTAATGCTGATAGCAAAATGGTGATTACAGAGTTCAAGAACCTTTCTTTCTGATGAAGCCCACGTTTCGTTTGGCTCGTCTATAATTCCATGAAACAGCAGGTTAGAACGGCGTGATCGGTTTTCGGCGTCGTCGCATTTAGAAGGCATATTATTTCATTTTGACGATAAAGCGACAAAATGGAGCGAACGTAGGACTTTCGGGCTCTCTTCACTGGCTTGGCACGTTCTGGATCACCACTTTCCTCCGAAACCGTCGAATTCTTTTGAAACTTGCTTTGGTTGCTCATAGTGACAGTGTGAAGCGGTTGAGCCTGGAAAAAGAACCAGGGCATTGGGGACAAACCTTGCCAATTGAAATCTATAATAAACGCTATAAATAAAGCAACAGAAAGACAACCGAACATATTTTCTCTTGGTTCGACTAAAAGTAGCTTTGAAAGAATAGCTGTGTAGGTGTGCGCTGTTCTAGACACCATGCAGGAGCAATAAAATTTTAGGGAGTGTCTACATCCACGCGCGGGGATGTAGCCACGGCGGGAGGAGATAAGGCTCCATCCACGCAAAAGGTCACGTGACTTGTAATAAAAGAACATAATTTGTTTTTCTGTACTTTCTTTCTTTTCTGCTCCGGGGCCTTCGCCCATGTGTGCACTGTGCATCGCTGCTCAAGCGAGGCGGTGAGGCTTCCTCATGTGTGTGGTTGGCTTAGTTCGAGGCGTTTAGTGCGAGGTTATGTGCATCGAAGGGGACAAGTGCGAGCTTACAGCTCCGTACGTTCTTGACTTGCGCGCACGCTCGCAATATCACAAAGATTGTGAGAGAAGGGAAAACGTGCATGTTATAATAACAAACATACTGAGAGCATTCAATCGAGAAAACCGAAAAAAAGATTCCAGAAACAGTTTATTCTATGACAAATAAAACACTCCAACGAAGAAAACCTGTTCTCCCGCCTCGGAAAGACGGAAGAAAAGGCGATCTGCATCGTCGGATTGCGTTCCAAGATCTGAGCGGCCAGCCGACGGTACTTGTCAATGTACGCGCTGTCACAAACGCTGGTGTTGTTTGTGCCACCTTGGAAAACAAAGCCTCGATCCTAATGGCACTAAACGCCCGCACTTCGACAGCCATCCGGTTATTCGATGAAAAATACTGTGACAATTGTATTTCACCATTGAATCCCCGGCAACCATAACGGCATGTCAGAAGCGTGACCATGCTAATACACAAAGGGCCAAACTTCTTGACCAAGAAAACAAGAAGAAAAAAGAAACGCTTCAGAACGCGGTATTGATTCTACAGTGTACTATGCAAAGCTCCAGAATGGCGACACGGATATGGACGAATTTGAGCGCAAAAGGAGGTTATAAGTACTGTACGAGGGGGCACGTTGCAATATTGGTGAAGCCTAGTCATAAAAAGTTTAAAGGAGCAGTGCAACGATATTCAATTGGAATGTTTTTCAATTTACACGAGCTTACTGGCACTAGTGGGACTGAAGGATACTCGCACGCAATGCCACTGGCCAAGAAACTCCTTTGTTGCAGTGTAATTTCAAGGACAGAAGCGATCATTTTCATTCAATCTCTCCTTTTCAAAATTTGATGACGTAACGTGGGGATCGCAGCACACCCAAGTGACGATATTTGAATGCGGTTCATAGATTGGATCCAAGCATTGCGTGGGCACTCGATTTGGGCTCGTGATAATCGATAGCTCGAGAAGCATTCGGGTAGTGGCCCGTGTCCAATCACTGCAACGACGACAATAGCCGAGCCATAACAAGGTCTGGAACTCAGCGCGTGTCCTGTGCTTTGCCAACCCCAGCGCGTGGCTATGATCAACATTGGCGGCATATAATCGGCTCCAGATCCCGTGGCCGCTTGTTCTGGCTGCGAGTTGAGGGAGTGAACGCTGCTCGTTTTTCTTTATTTTTTTTGGGGACTTCTATTGCGTGGGGCGAAAAACGAACGCGTGTTTCATAGGTCATTAACGTCAGGGATCTGTTCTAAACGGTATTTGCGCAAGTACAAAAATTGTTGCATCGCCCCTTTAAACGATATTGTGCCCAACGTGACCGCAGATCACTCTGGTGATTGGTGCGCGTGACATGTCACGTGTGAGATGGATGGTTGATTGTAGAAGGATTCCTAGCAGGCTTGCGCGCGCTCCGTCCGGTAGGCTTTATCAGATCGAACTTCGAAGGCTAGACGAGGGGTAACGAGGGTGCGTATTTTCGGCACCGATTTGATGTCCAGGGGGCGTGGCCACTGACGTCACGGGCGTCAAAATTATATTTTTTGTTATTTTAACGGATCCTCGCTGGTGTAGGTTGTCGACGTGCCGCCTGTGCTCGTCGCGTCCTAAGCGTTTTCCAATTTCGTTCGCCCGGTGCCGTTCGTCACTCCTGTTGCAAATGAAGATTCGTAGTCTAAAGTACCGTCCGACAGCGCTTTTGCAGAGCGTTCAAGTGCCGCCCGATGGTACTCCACTCACGTGTTGAGTGCCGTCCGAAAGTCTCGTATAAAACAAATTTTTAAAAGGATATTTCTGAAGTTGAGCGCAGCCTAGTGGTAAGATGTCTGCCTCATGCGCAAGCAGTCGCGGATTCGATCCGCAGTGGCAACATGTTTTTTTTTTGAACATTTTGTTTTGTTGGGACATTTTGCGATATTTACGACACTTCGTTTTAATGATTAAACACTGAAAAAAAAATATTGTCGACGACAGTGCTAAAAGCGCGAGCTAGTTGCTTTGGATCACGCGACACGAACGCTCCTGCAGCGGGTGCTCCAATCCTGCCTGTCAAGGCTACTCGCTCGCCGCTTACACGGCCTTCGCAGCTATTCTATGCAAAGGTGATAATCCGTCCTATTACAAATACATCTCCAGAAAAATGCGTACAAAATTACTGCGGCTGGGCTCTGTCGCCTCCGGTACACGTAATCTTCATTTGCAACAGGAGTGACGGACGGCACCGGGCGAAGTTTGAAAATGGAGAACGCTTATTTCGATGTTCCTGAGAACGCGACGAGTACAGGCGGCACGTCGACAACACGCACCAGCGCGGACACCGCCGAGCCGCCGAGCACCCGGCCACACACACGCCAAGCGACCGACATTTCAAAATGCAGTCAGCGGCATCCTAAGAAAACGTGTTGTTAACGTTAAAATAACTAAGACGTTAAAATAAAAGCCATTATTTTGACCTCCGTGACGTCATTGGCCACGCACCCTGGATGTCAAATCGGTGCCGAAAATACGCAGCCGCTAGACGAAGGCTAGCTGGGCTAGCTACGGTCAAGTGAGGTGGTCATGTTGGGCTGATAAGTGAGGAGAGTAAGGAGAAAAATGAGAAAGAGGCGAGGCGTCAAGGGAGCATGGCTTGTGGAGGCTACGCGGCTGACGTCATGCCCTCTCTATCCCTTCTATCCTCCTTGTTGAGCGCCACAGCGCGGAGCTTCGGAGCGTCGGTACTCTGGAAACCTATTCAGTAGCTGGGTTCGATTTACTTACACCTCCTGCACGAGTGCAGAGAAGTGTAGAGCACTGTACTTCAGTATGTGTATTGAGATACAACCGGAGGTACACCGCCCTACACTTTTCTGCACCGGTGTAAGTAAATCTAGTGCAGCTAGTGACTCTAGAGCCTTGTATGTGCCAGTTCCGCTTCGGAAATATAGGTGTTATCATGCCTCACTGCAGAGGTCGTAAGACAGCAAGCGCGTATCCAATCCGGCCGTGAACACGATGAAGCGCCGATAAAAATCTTTGCCCCCGCGAGGAGCGCTGCAAACTGCAGGCGAGTCGTTTTCATCGCAACTCTGTGCAGCGCTTGAGTCCCGCCCGTCACACAATACAGCTATGGTAGACATATCTAGCTACAGCCCGCCATACAGGTGTGGTGCCGGCCAGGGTGTCAAACCGAAATGTTTTTCGTTCCGGTTTTCGTTCCGGTTCAGGGAAAACGGTTCAGCTCCGGTTCAACTCCGGAGTGACAAAATAAAGGTTCAAACCTGTTCGAACCGGTTCGTACTCATATGCTACCAAAACAATTGACGACAGCAAAAGATAAACTATGCATATTTGATAAAAGTGTTACATATTGAAAGCAAAGGCTCACATTACTGTGTGGAACGAACGAGCTAGTGCCGGGGCACCTCGGGACGTGGGTGAAAGCGCAGTTCAATGTCAGGCAGCTGACCTAAGAAGCATATCCGGTGAAAGACGGCCCGATAGAATGAACTTCAGTGCAGAAAAGGCTCGCTGCACGCTGACCCGGGTCGCAGGCACTCCTAAAACTACTTGCGCCAATGGGTAGAGTTCTGGATGGCGTCCCCTTCTCTCCTCCCAAAACTGTAACACGTTAGCGTCCCCTGAAAGCCGCGGCTCCTTGTCTAGCAATGCTCAGAAGAGCTGTGCGCCTTGATGTTTTTGTTTCTGAGGAGAAAACGTTTTGGTCCTTGCTGTTTCTGCTACCAGAGATCGAAGCTGTTTTGCTGTTTTCTGAAGCTGTAACTGATTGATTGAATACCCCTCCCCTTCCCGGTGCTACACCTTAAATTCGGACAGATTATTAAATCCGCCGAGTTATTTTGAGAGCAGATTAGATGCGCCACAGTATGGCAACTAGTGCAGGTTCTAAAATATCCATCGGCCTTTGTATCACTTTCTTATCCGATCAGTTGTACAATGAAATCAAGGCGTTTAAAGTAAATGGCACGCAATTCTACAAAATTAAAGACAAGAAACACCAAACAAAACTTAAACTAAGCGCAAGAAACTAAGTGCATCCCTTGCCATTCTGTGCACGGCGAACACTTGTCCCCGAGACTTTCTGGTTACGGTCGTTTAGGTTGCATGCGAACGCAAGCAACACAGATGTGTGAAAACTGAGTGGCTACATTTACTCACATGGTGCCTCCTCCACGCCACGGCTTGTTACTTCTGCTCGTGAGGTCGAGCGCGCAGTCAGGACTAGGGTATCTCAATGCCTTCTGTTTTAAGTGATGTCATCGTTTGTATTGTAGTACCCGATGCTGACAGGACGCGCTCACAGGGAGAATACAAAGATATCGTGGAAAACAAAATGTCGCCGTAGCACAGTCAGCGCCACGAGCGCGTGCAAAAACACGCTCGTTCAGAGAAAAAAAAAGCGTTTGGAGCAAGATGGCCGGGGTGTTGTACGTTTTGGACTCCCAGGCGACTAGGGAGAAGGAAGTGACGTCAACAACGCTCTTTGGATGTTGATTGGTGGAGTCGCTGATGACGCGATGCGTGGTGTTGCTAAGATACGTTCATTCACACCTACGTCACTTCCCTCTCCCTAGTCGCCTGGGAGTCCAAAACGTCCAACATAGCCCCCAGGCATCACCTTATGTAAAGAGCACATGAAGGCACCCTAGTCCGGGCTTGTAGGTATACCGGGCTTTTAGGTGCACTCGCTGCAAGTGCTATACTCCGTTTCACCTTATGTTGCACCGCAGCGAAGGCTAGAAGCGCGAGCTTATAGCGTTGGCAGCTGCCCTTAATGCACGAGAGCTTGAGCCGCCGAGATATGCCCTTTTGTTGTTTTTCTTTCTGTTCTGTTGCAGATGCTATAGGGTGTATTCACTGGCGGCCATATCTGTGTGCGCTAATGCTGAGCACGTGCTGATGGCTAGCTTTCACAGTTATTTTGCAACGTGCACCCCTCACCATCAAGATTGCCGGTCTTGGCAGCCTATTAATGTGAGCTCGTTCTGAGCATGCGCTCTAAACAGTGACCTCAAATATGGCGGCCAGTGAATACGCCCTATACTCTATTTCACCTTATGATGTACCGCAGGAAAGGCTACAGGCGTGTGCTCCTTGTTCTAGCAAGGAGCATGCGCGTGTAGCCTTTCCTGTGGTACATCATAAGGTGAAATAGAGTATAGCATCTGCAACAGAAATTGTTTTATAGCAAAAATCGTGAAACAAGTAGCATTGTATACGCGCATTTATCATCGCCTTACTTTAGTCAGTTACTTTAATTCTTGCCTGCAGTCAAGGCGAGTGTGCAGCACGTGTAACCACACTTCCTGCCTGCTCCTGAGGGCTTGACAACAAACGTAGAAGCATAACGAAAATCACGTGCAAGGTCAGTTTACTGCAAACTAAAAGCAAGCCGCGCACGACATCGCGGAAGACTAAAATTTTATACAAAGTATATAAAAAGGATACATGCTCGCTGCCTAAATACGAATCAATCAATATGTCTTGGAGGAGAGAAAAAGAAAACACTATATCAAGATTCGCTAAAAGAACCTGCTCGCCATACCCCATGTATCGAGAACTGGGAATGGTTGGCGGAATATCGAAGATAAAATTAGCGCTCTGGCAATTACGCGACAGAAGGTGAGAGGTTCAGTCTGGTGGCGTCTTCATGCGAAACCAGTCTCATCTTCATGTTAACATTCTGCCAGTCCCTGAAATTCCTGTAATGGTACTTCACGGTGGTGCACGTCCAGATCACGAACGCGCTTAACAGCAAGCACGAGAGCATGATCAGACTGCCCGCTTGCCAGACGTGGCGCGTCGTCGCCTGGCTCGAAGCGCCCTGAACGCTCAATTCCAAGCCGAAAAATGCAATGGGACTAAGCACAACGAAGCACATAAGGTCCCCGAATAGAGCTCTCTTTTGGTGACCTGGTCCACGAATCCACTCTTTCAGCGACCTCCTAGTCTGCACCGTCGGGAAGCGTTTCTGACACAGTTCGCAGATGTCCGTGTTGCGAGTGGACAACCAGCGCTCCAGACAAGGCACATGTGTCAGGCCCATGGTCCCAGAACACGCGCAGTGAGACGACAGGGGTCCGGCCTGATCGCCTTCGTGACAGATGCGGCAGATAGGACCACTGCTTGACGTCACGTTCAGGCGGCCGTAGACGTGCGGGCTGCCAGGACTGCACTGGAAGCTCCACAGGTTCCCGCTGACGAAGCTGAGTTGTTTGACCTCCAGGCTTGAGGTCGGATCATCACCGGTCGCTGCTGACGAAGCGCGACTCGAGGGCCGAACGGGAGTGACGTAGGCTGGTTCTGGCTCGGCCGTACGCTGAGCTCGCCTTGGGATGGGATCCGTGAAGCAGCTGTCGTCTCGCGGGCGTTTGCGGTTTTTCGGGGTGCTGTTGAATTGGACACGGGGACGAAGGACGCCCTCGCCGGTGTTCGGGACAGAGTGATGACGGCGTAGAGGATGGTGTCCCGATGTGTCCTGCATGGTGCCGCGATACTGACTGCGGGAGGCTTCGTGATAGACCACTTCTATCACAGTGTTCCCGAAGCTTGGATTGGCTGCTTCTTCGCTTTCTTTTTCTTTCTGCAAGTATCGCTTTACAATCATCGCTTTCAAAAGAGATATGATAGATGTGCGGTTCATGCATTCATTATTGAAGATAGGAAGGCACTGCTTAGTCATTGCTATATATTAGTCATCTGATCGCATAAGGGCGCTACCAAGTTAACAAGAAATACAAGGTTAGAATGAATTGAACAAAGCAATCTTACATCCGGCACATCACAGCGATCTCTGCTTGCTCTCCTCTTTTCTCTCGAAGGAATGACTAATGGTAGTTTTAAAAATTTCGAACAAATGTATGGCAAATTTCTAGGCAACTGGTTGCATGCGTGAAACGTTCTAGCATCACAAACGTTTAACGATCGATATTCTGAGTTTACAGGCGTCAGACGCCTACGTTCACGGCGCTTTTCATCACGTAATTTACCGCGTGGCATGTGCACACTTGATAGTTGTTCCTAGAATGAAGCGATACTGCGATACTACCGCTTATCAAGCTGATAAACCAGGCGATCTTCCAGAGCCTTCCATACTCTCGCGCTCCTCTCCCTCTGTGCGCACAGGTGGTCGAGCTCCTCCTCGCCTACCTCACTCTACCTCGCCTACCCTTCTGGTCACAGACCTTTCTGTTCGTCGCGCACCTCACTCCTCCTCTCCCAACCATCAACCAACCAGTGTCGAGCCTCGCGGCCATGCTTTTTTCTGGGCTTCACGAAATACCGAACACCTAGCCAAAGAAAGTTTCACCGTATTTAATTTCGCGTAAAAAAAAAAAAAAGACCTAACGAGTTTGCTATTTACTCATTCCTATAGGCAGGGACAATATCGAAGCTTATCAACGTCAGTGATTATGATTCCTGTGTGGCATCTGACACGTGTTCCTTCGTAACGTTGGTTTCTGCTGAAATGGTCGCAGGATGTGAAACGACCTTTGAAGGGGCCATGGAATGATTTTTCACTATCCCTTTCCTCCTCAACTTAGAAGCGAAATGAGAAACCCCGTGGTCACGATGTAGTATTTCAAGGTACAGGAGCGAGGGTATACCGCTAGCCAGGCACGTAGCCAGGATTTTATTTCGGGGGGGGGAGGACCCGCCCATGACAAAATGCTGTATGAGGGGGAGGGAGAGAGGAGGTCCCAGCAGAATGGAAGATTTCGGGGGGGAAGGGGCAGGCCCCATGACCCCCCCCCCCCCTCCTGGATACGTGCCTGCCGCTAGCAGTTCAAGAGGAGGCAAAGGAGGAACTCTCCCTTGCTCGGACCCTCGTTTGTGTACCCGCACGTCGTCATTCTCTCCCTAGCCTAGAAGAGTAGCCAGTCGCTCCAAATACGGACAAAGTTACTTTCCCCCTTTTCTGCCCGTGGCTTCCGCATTACTGTGCCACTGTCTGTGCGCAACTGGTGAGATGGAGCATAGTGACGCAGTGCTCGTGTCCAATGCGTGAGCTGGGGCCGGCTGACGTGCTCTGGTTACCGCAAATGTATCACAGCGAAAAGGCGGAAAGTTCTCGAATGGAAGGAGGTACGAAATAGTCCGCTATGTTTTCAACTTTTCGTACCAAAAAGCAGGCTTTTGACTTTCTACCCTTTTTCTTTTGGTCCACTGAACGATATGCGATTAGTGGAATCCCAATCTAAAATAATTTATCTCAGCCCAAAATTCATTTCATGGCCCCTTCATTAGTACATTTATTAAGAGCAACCAAAACGAAACCATTAACGCATAGCACAGTGATGCATATCTTAGAAGTTATAAATCAAATTGTGGAAGAGAGTAGGGGATGTCGGTTATAAGAAGAAAGTAAACAATTACCTAATTATTTATGGGGTTATGTCAGCTAAGCGTTTTGCTTGGAGTTTCTGAATCGTGCATTTCTGGAAAGGGTCTACACCGGTTCTATCAATAAACCTTTTGCAAAATCCCTAACATTCCTATGAATAGAACTCACTAGCAAATTAAATTGTGACCCTTCCGTCACTTCGGTTTTGTAGAAGCAATAGTTTCTATCGCGGTATAGTATTAGTGATTGTAAGATATGTTGTAACAAACTTTCTTTCTAGGTTCACCTGCTATGGTCCACATGTGTGAGCCGCTGTGTCCTTTAAATAAATGATTCCGCGAGTGAAGTCCTGTCCCTGCAGAATCTACCACGTGACACTAAAGACAGCGAGAGAGGAAGACGGCGTTGCAATTATTCGCGTGCTCGCCCGCGTTTTCTTTTTTCGTCGTTTTTGTTTTGTTGCAACCGGCTCTAGCTGTACCGACTTCCCATCATCCCTTCTGGCGCCGCGAACGGTGGTGCATGTTTTGAAACGAGTCTATTTTGATTTTATTCGAATGGTAAGGGGTGAAACCTTTAATGAGGGTGTTATTCGATTATATCCCACAATAAACACACACACGCCAAATAAAATATCAGAGTGCGGGGGAAAAGCAAACCCGATAGCACTTTGAATTCAGGTGCTGACATGCGTAACCTGGTTTATCATAAGAGCCGCATTTGTTAGGTTATGTACTCAAGTGGAAGCTACAACCCAATTTATGTTCGTGTTTACCCCTAGATTTGATGAGAAATATAACACCCGATATGCTCAACTCGTGCTTCTCCAGAGTTATGTAACTGGTTAAAGTGTTATCTGCCCTTTCTTTTGAACGCTGTTTGTTGACAGTTACTTCCAACTGTGTATTTTTGCTGTTGAAACATACGATGTTTCCCAATAATCAATCCTGAACCTTTCCTTTTTTTTTGTGATAGCATTCTTCAGCTACCCCCTCCCAGGATTGCTTGGACTTTCTGGCCTCCTAATGCGCAATAGGTGGGCGCAGAGACAATTTCAGTTCCCATTCTCACACACCTTCACAGTCGCACCCTCTTCGAAGGATCTGACGACCTTGCCGTCGTCCTCGACGTCGTCCTAGAGGTCCTTAAGGTCGTCCTAGACGTCGTCCTAGAGGACGACATCCAAGATGTCCTCGTCGTACTCTAGAGGACATCGTCCCCTAGAGGACATCAAAGACATCCTCGACGTCGTCGTAGGCGTCGTCCTTCAGAATGTCTTACATATAGACGAATGCAATCGCAATTCCTTGACAACCAACAATAGTGATTTCTGCAGCAATTCCTTTTATATTTATCATCCTGCGTCCAAAAGGCCGAGCCAAATTACTTTTTGCTTTTATATTAAGTTATTTAAAAGCGGTCATTCTAAACTGTGATATCTTTTAGAGCAGGGGTCTCCAAATGTTATGGCTGGGGGGTCGGATTCAGTGTCTGTCGCCGCCTCAAGGGCTAGAAAATAAACATTTAAATGTCATGTGGCAGAGTGTACATAGGTCAGACGGGGAGGTGTGTTAATGTTAGGGCCAGGGAGCATTCCCTTTCCCTTCGTTCTTCAGCCGCCTCGGTGGCTCCGAGGCGAGAGCGCTGGCCTACGGATCCCCATGTGGCGGGTTCGAATCCCGGCCGAGGTGCCCGCAATCTGACGGAGGCTTATTGCGGAGAAGGCGCCGTGTAACCGAGCTTTCGGTTGCACGTCAAAAGATCCCCAGGCGGTCCAAATTAATCCTCAGTCCTCCGCTGGGGCGTGCCAGATGCCCGTCGTTGGTTTGGCACGTAAAACCCCAAATTTGACTTTTGACTTCGTTCTTCACCGTCGGGACACCTTGCAGTTCATTGTGGTAAGTGTTCGTGTTCTCCGGTTTTCACGGAGATTAAGATTCTGGCTCGTCACCAAAACGAAGTGACTAGAGAAATTGATGAGCCGTTTTTTATTTCTTCCTACGGAGCGGACACGTGCGATAAAGCCCCGTCTCTGGCTTTGGCGAATGACGAAGTGTCTTTTATCAAGAAATTCGGCAGATTGTTGAAGTGTTGGGGCGTGCCTCAGTTGAGTCGTGAAAACGTATTCATTTAATGCCGCGCATGGTTGCTCTTGCTGTAGGGCAAAGGTCTCCAAAATTCTTAGCTATGGGATCGTATTAGGGATCTGTCGCAGTCTCGAGGGCCGGGAAAAAATGAGTAATTACAAAGGAGTAAAAGCTTAATAAATAAACATAGATAAGCGTTCAAACAGAAATGATTGTATTTTCGAATACACATACTTCACTAAAATTAAACATTTAGCCAATTTTGACATTATACAACAATTGTGACCAAGAAAACTCACCGGGCTTAAATCAAAGCGCATGGGAACTTTGACACATTCATTTCATTTCATTTATTTCACCTTAAGGGCCCGGTTAGGGCATCGCTCTGTGCAAAAGACTAATGAAAATTACAGGAGGACGCTTAAGCTTCGCCTTTAAGAGTGGAACGCGATAGCTAAACATGTAAACCCCCCGCTCGTTCCCAAGCCATGCAAGCGTGTCTGCGTGGTCTAGTCGGTAGCGTGTATGGCTCCCGCCTCCGCCTAAAATTCTTCCAATTTTTTCTTTGAAGCAAATTAATTGATTGATTTGGCGACCTTTAATTCGCACTAATTGTGTTTTAATTCCCTTAATTCCCCGCTGACGTCACGTGAGCGTTATGGGTTGTTCGAAATTCCCGCGCGAGGTCATGTGGCTGTGACATCATAACCCTATTGACCAATCACGATTTTCCCGTCCCACCGACACCGACGTCGGAGTCGACCTCTGCCTCCTCCCCCCTCCCCCCCCCCCCCATCATCTTTCACAACGCTTAGAAGAAGAAGAAGTCGACCTCTGCGACACGAGCTCCTTAAAGGGATACTGAACCGAAATTTCGAGCTCGCATAACAAGGCTGGACACTGCAAAACTCAAAAGCATCATTCATACAGCGATATCTCCAACGGATCGGCGTATTTCTGTGAAAGTGCGCGATGGTACACGGCCGATGAGGCCGACGACACAAGGCACGTCACAATCCCATTCCTCTCCTCCTCGCTACGTCCCTTCAAGCTGGTGAACCGAAGCGAGGAAGAGAAGCGAGGCCGCTTCCCCTCATTCTCAAATTCTCCCGAGGACAATGACGTCAAATACCTCGCTTGATCGCGCCCTTCTTTTCCAAAAGTACGGCTATCCGTTTGAGATATTGATGTATGAGTGATGTTTTGGAGCTCGTAGCGTCCCGTTCAACGCTTCTGCGGTCTTAATTTGCGATATCCAAATTTCGGTTCAGTATTAAAGGGCCCCTCAACGTGATGACCGAGCCGATCCACCTCTCCTCGACTTGCCCGAAATGCCGAGAGAGAAAACAAGTGGAAAGAAGGTGACTAACGACTAAATCGCGTCTGGCGCCGTCAATATTGCTCTAAATTATTTTTTCTTTCGCTTAAAATTGATTTTTTGACACGCGTGTCCCAAACAAACCGTTAATTTTTTTTTCGTCTTATGTTTTTTTCAACGTTTACCGATAAAATTAATGCTGACAATATGCAATAGTTTTGACAGAGGACACTAAGCAAATGCATATGTGAACGCAAAAGAATTTTAACATGTGACATTTTAACAGGTGACTAAGAATGGTGGCTGATGATGACAATGTTAAATGGACAATATGGCAAGAGGACCCGCGTTGCGATGCAGTTTCTATCGTTCTTTGTGTATATATATCTTCGTTTGCGCATTTGGCGCGCGTCACGGCGCAGTTTCCTTACGCGCACTTTGTTTTTTTCGCCAATATACCAGCGTGTTTGCCGGAAGCGGGCCGGGATTCATTGGAAGGACCGCAGTCAGCCATGGGTCGGTCGGAAGACTTCCGCTGGCCCGACTTGGCCCGCGGGCGTGGGTTCGGAGACTCCTGTTTTAAAGTAGGATGCGTAACTAATTTCCCAGTCTTTTACACAAAATCGATTGCTGATTTTAATACCAAAGAAGTTAAACTTGCCTCGATAATTCTGGTAAACCCGGAAAGCACAGAGTGTCGTGCGTGTATTATGCGTGCATTTTGAATTAATATGCCTGGTTGCGGGAAGCTTTGGGTGGTTTCGGATGCTGCACACACGACACTTGTGATCTTCGGGCTCATCAAAATGATCAAGACAAGATTCAGTGTTTTTCGGTGTCAATTTTCAGTATTTGACAAACATCGGCGTTTATCGTGGCTTATTTTGAAGAAAACAGGACACGAGAAGGAATTTTCCATCCTCCGGGGCCCATGCACGTGACCCCGACACCTGGAAAACATCCCGGCAACGACACGGAAAGAATCAATATAAGGAGTAATGTTAAAAACAAAGAAAAGCAGCTTCCCGGACAGTTCAGTGGACGCTCTTTGTCGGGTTAACACGGGATGAAAGTGTAGATCAAAATTTTCCTCCCATGAATTGGTTTTTTTTTTTTCTTATTCAAGGACAGCTTTTATTTGGGGTTTTGCGGTATTCCCCGATTATGGTAAAACCGCCTCGGGGGTTAATTTTTGGGGTTTATTGGTATTTACCGAAAACACGGAACGATGTTATGATCGAAACGTGCGAAGGCAGAGGCGCAGCACTTCGTCGGTCGTGCCAGCAGCCAAGGCATGTCCTTTGATCACGCCGCCTGATCGCGAGACTTGCGTTTGACGATTTGTGCCTTTTTCCTGCGGTGCTTCGCTTTCGTAAACATTTCTACGCATTTTAAAAGGCAGCTACGACCGTTTACTGGGTTAAAAAAACACTTCTTTGACGAATCAGGGTGAACAAGCAGAAAACGTGTCTTTCAGCACGCAGCCGCCCAGTGCCTGCAACGCTCACCCGGCAGATTTAAGGCATGTTCAATATGGTCGATTCGGAGCTTCTGGTGGCCGCACTTGCGCTGCCATCCCCAGAAATTTGTGCCGTCGTATGCTTGCGCCATCTCTTAGCGGGCTACGGCAGCGTTCCCATAGAAGCCCATGTATTTAATGTACAAACATGACCATAACACCAAAATGTTACGCTTAGAAAAATTTGTCAAGCTACACTGTAAAAAACAAATGTGTAAGAAAACAAAAATTTTGCAGCTCTCAGGTCACAAATTATCTGTTTTCGTATGTTTCTCGGTTTCCGTATTTTTTGTTAAGATAATACAGGAATATCTATTGGTCGATTCTTAGGAATGCGTTAGCATAACCCTTGGGAAACGCCACACACGTGCCCCTTTGAAGATCGCTGACGCTGTTAGAGGCGGGGTTTATGCCGCACGTCCGGGAGCTTCCTGGCTCGTGACGACGACCATTCCCCGAAGTGAAGAACCCAGGGGTCCAGTGGAGGTGGGAGAATTGGTAACGTAACGAACGGTTTAATTACATGGTTGCGATACAGTCGTCAAATCCGAGAGAACTCCTGGAGCAGCCTCACGCTCCGCCTTATATAGGGTCCGTTTTCTCCCTCACTCCCCGCCAGGGCAGCAAGTGCGCAGCAGCAACCCGCCGTCAAGTGCGTCGTAGCAAGGTCCGCCGCGTCGTAGCCAGAAGTGCGTCGTAGCCAAAGTTCTCCGCAGTTAGGTCATGCCCTCTCTCCTTTCGTGAGCGCACCAACCCCCACGCACACACACACGTCCCGTTGACGTCACGGACGCGCTGAGACCTGTCTCCGCAGGCGCAGACACGTAGGCGACGGTCCCGTACTCGTCGGGACTCGTTTCGTGCAGGAACAGACAGGCGGGCGACGGTGCCGGACAGATTCATGACTCGTTTCCGCAGCGTTGAAACTCGGAAGAAGGTTGCCGAAGGTTCCATTCTTAACAGCCCCTCCGGGGCCAGGGAAACCTCGAATGGTCGGTGGTACAATCGCTGGCCTGAAGAGGTGGGCTGGGAGTAGGCCTTGAGAAGACGCTGCAAGCACCAAACAAACTCCCAAACCTCTCACAACGGAGGCATCAGCGGAAACGTCCCCCACAACACCACGCCACACAGCAGCCAAACGCTCGGAATCCGCCAGAGACCCGCCAGACTCGATTACGGATTACCATAATTTGCCCAAAACAATGCAAATTGACCCGCTGTCGCCAAAACAAAACTCACTTCTCCAAAGAGGTCACTATGAACAAAATACAAAAGACAAAATCTATTCGCAATTTGTGAGGTCTTTTTGGGGTTTTAACGAAGTGCCCCCACTTTGATCCTCATTCCCGTGGATGACGGAGACCTCTGAGATCATCACTCCCGTTTTTGGTGATATCAGAAAAATCTGCTCAACCCATCGGCATTGCCGTTAAATTTGCCTTTCCTGTTTCTTACGCTGAAGTCATAGTGATCGATTTTCCCGTGATTTCTAGACGTGAAAATGCGGTCCTTATAGCGCCGATAAAACAATCCGCCTTTTTCATGCCCCGTCACATTGGTCCTAGCAATCTCCTGAGCTGTACCGCGAAACCCTGGCACACTAGGGTCGCTCTTCCGCTCGACTGTCAAAGACACTCTGTCTACTCGCAGCAGACGATCAAAATTACGTGACGTCGGAGCTACGAGAGATCTTTTAATGATCCCGTCTTCCTCCGCCTTTTTCGCCGGCGCGTTGGGACGGCGTACGCTTTCTAGTGCTACGAGGTCAGGCTGTTCTACAACCTGGACCCCCTCATCCCGTTTCTCTGCCTTCAACTCTGGGAGTGCTCTCTCCCCGTCAGCTGCCTCTGGCTCTGGATCACTCGTTAACAAAGGGGCGAGCTGACGCGATTTGGACCTCGTACACGACTGAACTAGTCCTTCTCCCAGTTGTTGACCCCTTTCGCGCAGCAGGAAATCTGACCGGTTAGAAAACAAATAGGGATACTCCAACGGAACTGTTTGCGAGACAGCCGCCTCTGTCACCAGCTCTCCGAACGGGCCAGTTATCCTTACTGTCGCCATAGGCAGACAGACACTGTGCTTTTCGAGCAGCTGCTTGATCCAAACTACCTTTCCAGTAAAATCGGATGTCGTTACATACGACGGATGAACAACGTCCATCGTCGCTGCACTGTCCCGAAGCACCTGCACGGCTTTCCGTTTACCTGGAGCTCGTGAAGATAGGGACGAAGGAGCTCCAGGTCCTCGTCACTACCGGTCACGGTCGAGAACACAACCCGCGGTTTCTTACATCTGGCCGCTGTGTGTCCCGGCTCCTGACAGTTGTAGCACAGGAACGGCTTCCTTGCCTCGAACTGCCCTGTTTGGCTTTTCCGCGCCTCGTCTCCGTTCGAGTGTTCTGCGCTCTTTTCTGGGACCTTTTGTCCTGCTTCGGGCTTCTCGGGCCCGTTTTCTCGCGAGCCGTTTCCCTGTCGGAAGGTCTTGCGCTGATCGCTCCGGCCGGGTTCGCTTTCCTCTCCGCTCAGCTTTCTACGCGTTGCGTACTCCTCGGCTAGCTCAGCGGCCCTTTCGACAGAGTCGACTCCTACCCTGTCCTGCACCCAGAGCTTGACTGACTGCGGAATGCTACGAAAGAACTGTTCGAGGCACACACACTCGACTACCTTGTCTCGGCTTTCGTACACTTCCTCGCTCTTCAACCATTCTATCAAATTGGTTTTAAGCCCGTAAGCGAATTCCGAGTAGCCCTCGCTGCTCTTTTTGGATGCGTTTCTAAACCTTTGACGGAACGCCTCGGCAGAAAGGCGGTACCGTTTCAAAAGGCTGGACTTCACCTTGTCGTAGTCGTCCGCGTCTCCAGCACTAAGGCGCGCGACAACCTCTGCAGCCTCACAGGGCAACAAAGTCAAAAGCCGTTGCGGCCACGTTTCTGGGGCGAAGCTCAACTTCTCACATGTCCTCTCAAAGTTAACTAAGAATAGGCCCACGTCTTCCCCAACTTCAAACGGCTGCAGGAGCTTCTTCATTTGATACGACTCGGTCTCACTTGCTCGTACCGGAGCCCCAACTCTACTGTTCTGCGAGTTTAATCGCTGTTGTTCAATTTCGAGCTCTAGCCTTTTCAGCGCTCGCTCCTCTGTCGCAGCCTGCGCTCGTTCCTCTCTCGCTGCAGCCTGCTCTCGTTCCTCTCTCGCTGCAGCCTGCTCTCGTTCTCGTTCCTCTCTCGCTGCAGCCTGCTCTCGTTCTCGTTCTCGTTCCTCTCTCGCTGCAGCCTGCTCCCGCTCTCGTTCCTATCTCGCTGCAGCCTGCGCTCGTTCCTCTCTCGCTGCAGCCTGCTCCCGCTCTCGTTCCTCTCTCGCTGCAGTCTGCTCCTGCTCCTCTCTCGCTGCAGCCTGCTCTCGTTCTCGTTCCTCTCTCGCTGCAGCCTGCTCCTGCTCTCGTTCCTCTCTCGCTGCAGCCTGCTCCTGCTCTCGTTCCTCTCTCCTAGTGTTCTGAAGCAGTTCCCACGCAATTTTAATTTCCTCTGCTTCTGCGCTCTCTGAAATCGCTTTACTGATCTCAGATTTCTTCATCTTTTGCTCCACCTCCACACCCAATTCTTCACACAAACAGAATAAATCTGTTCTCAGTAACCTCATTAGATCCATGATCGCTGCTCTTTAGCTTTGGCTTTGTTCTAAAACTTGTCGCAAGGTTGTACACAAACCCAGCGCACGAGTCAAAACTTAAGGATTCCCAGCAGTTCAAAATTAATCACCCATAATCTGAAGCCTGGCGAATCTCAAAGCAAAGTCCAAACGCTCACCCGCAGATGTAGCACGATGTCGCATGGTCCGATCCCAACCGCTGCCAACCAGTTGTTAGAGGCGGGGTTTATGCCGCACGTCCGGGAGCTTCCTGGCTCGTGACGACGACCATTCCCCGAAGTGAAGAACCCAGGGGTCCAGTGGAGGTGGGAGAATTGGTAACGTAACGAACGGTTTAATTACATGGTTGCGATACAGTCGTCAAATCCGAGAGAACTCCTGGAGCAGCCTCACGCTCCGCCTTATATAGGGTCCGTTTTCTCCCTCACTCCCCGCCAGGGCAGCAAGTGCGCAGCAGCAACCCGCCGTCAAGTGCGTCGTAGCAAAGCCCGCCGCGTCGTAGCCAGAAGTGCGTCGTAGCCAAAGTTCTCCGCAGTTAGGTCATGCCCCTCTCCCTTTCGTGAGCGCACCAACCCCCACGCACACACACACGTCCCGTTGACGTCACGGACGCGCTGAGACCTGTCTCCGCAGGCGCAGACACGTAGGCGACGGTCCCGTACTCGTCGGGACTCGTTTCGTGCAGGAACAGACAGGCGGGCGACGGTGCCGGACAGATTCATGACTCGTTTCCGCAGCGTTGAAACTCGAAAGAAGGTTGCCGAAGGTTCCATTCTTAACAACGCTGACCCCTTCACTTTTCTGTTTTGACTTTCTCTTTTACTTTCTCTATTTCTTGCTGCCTCTTTTGGCCTCGTTATGGGGTCAGTGTTAGCTTTCCCAAATGACGACGTGTGTGGCGTTTCCCAAGGGTCATGCTAACGGATTCCCTAAAAATCCACTAATGGATCTTTCTGTAATCTTTTTCAACCTATTTCTGTACTCTGCCTGTCAGTTGTACGTCGACGCCCTTGGATACGCGGTCATCCATATCACTCGTGGAAAGAACCACATCCATACCACTTGTGGAAGGAGCCGCATCCATATCACTCGTGGCGGGAACCGCATCCATCGTTTTAACTACACACACACATCAAAGCCCACACACCGCTACTACGGAAACTCAGAGCGAAGAACAACCGGCGACGGCAGTGCGGCAACTGAGCACGCCCGCATTCCACCGCGCCGCGGCGCGTCCTCTTCTTGGCTCCGCGCCAGCTGTGCTCGTGACTGACGAAAACGAAAGACGCCGCCGGGTTTTCGTCAAAATGTGAGTTCTAATACCAACGCATTAAAATAATATTTTCGGTTCTGGTACTTTCTTTAAAATGACTAACTTTCTGTTAACCAGTCTAGTAAAAAAAAACAGTTTCTGTTTTTGAAGTGGCACTGACAGGTCAATATCATATTTTGTTTATTATCCGAAACGATTGAAACCGATGCCTGGAGATTACCCACAAAATTTGAAACTTGGAAACTCAGTATTTCTGAAGTAAAAAACAATATCCCAAAGCCGAATTTGAAGTTCCCGTGCTATCTGCGCCAGTGCAGTGACGTCAAAGATTGAGTCATCCCGCAACTCGAGTTTCTTTCGCGCCTTCGAACCGTCCAGACCCGAAGTGTCGTGTTCGCCTGCGTCCCGCGATCACGCTCTTCTCCGTGCCTGCCGGCTATTGCTGTGAGCAGACGACGCTTCACTTTCGAGTTTAAAGTGCTTTTTGGGGCCTTTTAAGAGATATAAAATTCTTTGAAACGGTGTGAGGTCGAAGAAAACGGACAGTGAACTTTTGTGAGCGACATAAGGGGCCACGTCGCGCTGGTTCTGCGTGAAAGGTTGTTCCGGAGGAGTCACAACCGAAGCTAGGGTACACAGACACCAAACCCAGTTGTTTTGACCATTTGACGATTTCCTTTCGAAGTTGAGAGGTCATTGGGCGCCTAAAAAGAGAACTTCGTCCAAATCCCTGACTCACCTATCATCCTCAGTGCTACATGTGCCGAGCGCCGCGAGCGCCGCCATGTGTCCGAAGGAGGATAAAAAGCCAGGAGGCGACATCACTACGGACTCCGATTTTCGGTATTTCAAAAAGAAGGGCTGCAGTGCGTTCGCAATTGCGTTAAAAAAAAAGAACATCTTTTACGAATGTCGATATTAAATAATATAGAAATGTAGCTTACAAAGATTCTAAATATCCTAATTTTTGACGTCACAAATAAAAAGAAGCGACGAGGAGGTGAGAAGAGACAGAGAGGGGCGCCATAACTCAAAAGGCGCGTGCGGTCGTGGGAAAATGTTTTTTTTTTTCAAGTTATGGAATTTTTTTTGTGTGTCTATGACTATATACGTAAAGACAGCGGACGGGACAACTCGTCTTTCATGAAAGATGTGTTGTCCCGTCCATTGTCTTTGAGTATATAACTCTTTCTAAACTTACATCATTACCAACGCGCTCACTAACAAGTATATGACTACAACTTGCATAGTTTTAGACACAACAAAAAATACGACCCTTGGGGTGTCAGTGCCCCTTTAAAAATGTGAAACAGCTTTGGTAAAAAAAAGAAAACTTCTGTCTTGGAAGTTTGTGAAAAAAAGTCCCTGTATTTTCCAGGTTTCAAGAAAATATTCACAACGAAATAATTACCAGTGAACTGCGTCGCTGGCATTTACCCCGTCATTTAAGCTCTAAATACTGGGTGATTCAAGGAGCGGCCAGGCTCTTTAAATCGACCGCAAAATTCGGTTTACCTATCCCGTTCCGATTTTGTACAGCGTTGGCCACAGGTGGTGCATTTTTTCAATAAAATTCGCAAAGAGCGAGCTTACCTGAGGAAAAAGTAAAAATAAATAAAAGGCTTCAACTCCTATAATAACGCAGCGAAGCCACCGGTCTTCAAACCACAGGGCAAAATCGGAACGCCATATGTTAAGAAACCGATTTTTGCGGTCGATTTAAAGAGCCTGGCCGCTCCTTGAATCACCAAGTACAGTAAAATCTAGTGGGATATACAAAAAGAACACACCAATAACAAAAACACAACAGACAAACACATCACGCACCCTCATCTACGAATGCCATCTTCACCCTATCGCTATATATTGTCACGAAGGACAAGTGATGAGGCTGCGAATAACTGAATAAACTAAACGTTTAATGGGGCGAACTTATGCCCAAAAATAAAAGGGAAAAAGCGAGAGAACAACAGAGCGTCGCGGGCGATGAAGGCGGCGAAGCAGCAAGATCGAACGCTGAGGCGAAACTGTCTTTGGCTCGCCACGCGAAGCCCCTTATGTACACGCGTGGGCTTCTGGAATAATCGGCGTGGAAGGTTCGACGCGTAGAACTTTCGGGCCTAGAATAAACAATAATGTTCTCGAATTCACCAGAATAATAAACTGAAAGTATAAACAAAATTCGCGGAGCCCCCAGGAATCGAACCCTGGGCCTCCGCACGAAAGTCAAGCGCGGTAACCACTCGGCCACGCACGCGCTTGCTCGCCGACGCGCGTGGCAATATGGCAGACTTATTTTTGAATTCGACTTGGCCGGTTACCGACATTTGTCATCTAAACACGTAGATGCTGTCCCAATAATACTCCTGCC
Source organism: Ixodes ricinus (assembly GCA_037355805.1). Classification (NCBI taxonomy): domain Eukaryota; kingdom Metazoa; phylum Arthropoda; class Arachnida; order Ixodida; family Ixodidae; genus Ixodes; species Ixodes ricinus. Next base: position 9,752 of record JAZHYW010042603.1, on the reverse strand, counting down.
TAACTTCCCTCGGCATATTTCTTTGAAATTTTCCGAGGGAATAGTTTATATCTGTTAATCCAGCGCCTTCAGAGTAGATTTATTAACTAAAATTCATTAATTAACTTTAAATATTGATTGAATGAAATATGTTAAAAATGCAGTGTTGACGGTGATTCCTATTAGAGGCTATACGAATTATAATATTTTAGTTTATGATGCAATTACAGCGACGATTATTCACCCATCTAACGTCCTCCGAGCCCCGAAACACACAGGGAAGAGACGGCATTCGTGGAACCGCCATACCCTCTATTTATCAAAATCGGTCCACTTCACGCGCTCTCTGGAACAATGCCAAGAGATAGCCGATAACAAAATGCCGTGTAGCCTGTCAATGGCAACCTGCAATGCTGTTTGGTTTTGCGCCATCTAGCGACTGAAGCAAGAAATATTGGGTACCCCTGGGAGTGGCGGCTGCATTGTTCAAACGTGAGCTTTTACTCTGGTGGCGCCGCTTAGCCTAGTGTCTGAAGCAAGAAATACTGGGTATCGCAGGAAGCCGTGATCGCGTAACGTGCCAGTACAGCGGAGGCTACGGCCCAGGCGGGCCAATGGGAACGTGACTGCGTATCACCGGAGCGCGCCTCTACTCCGACGAAGTATCAGGCTTTTCGCTGCGTCATGCTCCAATATCTGTGCGTTGCGCTCGTAGACGTCGCGCATTTCGAAGCCTTCGGCACGCAGTGCGGGGCTTATCGTTCACCCTTTGCCAAGTTACAACGAGATAGGGTATAACCATGGGCTCACACTCTGCTGGCGCCGCCAGGCCGTTGCCGGCTGGCTATGTCAAGAGCTCGTGCCGAGAGAGGCGCTTTCACGAGTTCCGGAACAAGAAAAGAAACAAAAGCGTTCGGAACAAATGGTCAGATGTCTCTTTTGTTCCGAGGTTCCGAACGATTTTTTTTCACGCACCACACAGTGCGTGAACGCGACACTGCGCGAACGCGTCACCCAACGACTTCGCCTTCACAGCTATCTCTGCGACTGTACTGTAGATTGACACAGGGCTGCTAAATGTTTACGTACTATACCTTGTTTTGAGAACATGTTCATGTGATACACGACTCATGTTCATAGTCTTATTAGACCATCAGCTACTATAGCTCTGTTTCTTCAACCCTTGTTTCTGCAATGGTTTATGCACTTGGCGCATTTTGGCCCTGGTCGCTCTCGCGCCATAAAACTCAAATCAATGAACAATTGTTTTGAGCAAAAAACATTCCTTCATAAAATATTTAATTTTAACCATGGCTTTGTTCACTGATTTAATGATCATTTGTTTTACACGCATAAAAAAGGGTCTTTTTTACGATAATCTGATTGTGTTTAGACAGTTTATTCACCAAAAATGTTTGGGATGTGGGATTAACAGGTGCTCTGTCTTCTTATAGATAACGGGTCGTTTTGTAGTGTTTATTTAAGGAAAAACGACGTTTTTTTTGTGTACTAAAACTCTGTCATTTTTACCGACAATACAAGTATGTTCGGACTGTTTATTTACCAAAGAGTTGTGTTCTTGACGAATAACATAAGCCCTGTTTTTTTAACCGATATTTTCTTCTACCTAATAATCTAACATCACCGTTTCCTTATTTTGACCGAAGCGTTCCGTATATATCCTGTTATATTAGAAACATTTTTCACAATGTACTGTTGCATTCTGTCCTATACCGCTATTCTTGTGCCAATATTTCAAGATGACGACGTGTAAACTGCACATTCCTCAGTCGAATAAACTTTATGATGTATTCCCACTACGGATTGTATCCAAGTTAACCGAAGTTTACAGTTTATTCTTAGGTATAAAAAAATCGTTATGATTGTATAAATTAAATAATGTCCCTCCCTATTATCATGGCGAATTCTGTAGTGCCTACGATGTGTATTATGGCTGTAGAAAATATAGTTCGGAGGCAGCTCACGCAAATTTTTAGAGAAACAGCGACGTTATTTAAAAAATACTACAGAATACACGATTTTCCATTAGACTGCAGTAACCCAGAAGAATCGACAATATGCTGGGTACGTTAAGTTTTTTCTCAAACTTATTTTCTTGGGTTCCCGAGTTCATATTGCCAAATAAGGTTACAAACTTGAAAGTATAAAACAGCGAGGACGAGGACGGGAACAGGACATTTTTCGAACAGGACATCGAAAGATGTCCTGTTCCCGTCCTCGTCCTCGCTGTTTTATACTTTCAAGTTTGTATCCATTAACCAACACGCTCGTTTTCAATTGTAACAAATAAGGTGAATTCGTTTTTCGTTGACAAGTTTACGATCATTTCCAGTATTCTGCTACTGACACCAATAAACTAGCAAACCAAAACAGATGTTTTATGTTACGATAATCTAAAATTAGAATAAAAAAGTTTTCAAAATATTCTCTGACGCGCACACCTTTTATCTTTATGTTTTGCTTTTTCTACACCCGCGCGTCGACTGTAGCGCCGCCTGGAATGGCCTAAGATAGCAGACGGCCTTCCTATACTTGAGTCACAGCGCAGTCAGAAGCTGGGAGACACGCAAATACATACACACAGGCTAAAAGCGCACTGTCACGGTCTACCAGCCTCGAAGGATGTGCTCAAAGAAAGACGATGCAAGCCGTGACGTTGCACAGTTGGCGTTATTTGATTGGCGACATGAGCTCATAGCATTGCATGCACTGCACTCCGACACCGACAGCATACGCATTCCTTCTCCTCCTTTTTTGACGCGCACACCTTTTATCTTTATGTTTTGCTTTTTTACACCCGCGCGTTGACTGTAGCGCCGCCTGGATTGACCGAAGAGAGCAGGCGGCATTCTTCAAAGGATGTCGCGACCTTTCTGTATAAAGGGGCTTTAGATAAAACTGCCTCCGAATTTTACGATGCAATCTGCATCAGAGAGCAAGGAAAAAGCAGGTGCGTTAGTGCCCCGTCACTGCACTTGACATATCGTTTTTTTAATGCGTTATCATTAGTATCCACATGACAGCCACATGACAGGGACGGCGTCCGTCGGCGGACTTAAGAGTGGAAAGGGAAGTGCGTCGCGTACAAAGGAGGAGACTATACTTCGTCTCACCCTACGATGGACTAAAGGCAGAAGCTACGAACCACCAGATCCAATCACGAGCCACTTAGAGATTGCCTCGTATTTCGCTTCGATGAACGTTACTGAGTGACTCATCAATTTTACATTGCAAAGAGAGCCACGACATACAGGCTCTTTGCAGCGTCGAAGCTATAGAAATGATGCAGCGCATTCTGATCAGGAGCATTATTCGTCCATCCTTAATCAATGTTAAGCATGTCATAGTTTAGCGTGGAACGTGATTGGACCTGGAGGCCCGTAGCTTTGGCCTTTGGTTCATCGTAGGATGAGACGAACTATAGTGAAGGACAAAGGCGGGGGGGGGGGGGGGAGGCGACGTCACGGGGCGCAAGCCGATGCGCGCGCGGATGCTGGGACGAGTCTGAACTTGCAGGTACGCAGAGCTAGCGCGCATGCCTTGGTTTGTGCTACAGATTGGAGTGTGGACCAAGTACTAGCGCTGGCCCAAGTAGGCGGCCAAAGAAGACGGATTGTGAACGAAGGAGACGGGCTGCCGAAACCGGTGAACAGCGAAAGCAGCGTCAGGCAGCGGATGCCGCTGCTAAGCGTGCAAGGCGGGCGAACGACACAGAAAAATAAAAGCAGAGCATGGGAAAAAAAACAAAAACCGAACCCGGAAAAAATTAAAGGAAGATCCATTGGTGGATTCTTTGGGAATGCGTTAGCGTGACCCCTTGGGAAAAGCCACACACGTTCTCCTTTGGGAAACGCTAACACTCACCCCGCAACAAAGCTAAGAAAAGGCAGAAAAAAAAATTACACCATCTTCCCGAGGGTAACCATGGGGTGATGCGGAGCATCGCGGATCGTAATTAATTTATTCCCTTCTTGACTGATTTCTTTTGGCCGGCCGGATTTGGGCTGCGGCGGACGCGAGCGGCCGAGAAACGCTAGCAGACGACAGCCGCAGAGTTGCGGGGAAAGCCCACCCCACTGGAAAGCCCTGGCGTGGCGCTGCGACCCGCGCGCCCAAAACTATCCTCCTTCACTCCTCCGGGGAACGCGCGCAGCGCGCTACCGCTTATATTCACACTTGAAGGAGAGGAGACTAGAGGGGAGAGTTGCGCATGCGCGCGCGGTGTGAGTAGAAGCGAACGCACGCGAAGTGCACGCAGCTGGTAGAGAGAGAGAGCGGAGAGAGTAACGCGCAGCTGTTGGAGAGAGGGAAGGAGGAGAGTTGCGCATGCGTAGTGTGAGTGCGGACGACGCCGACGCCGCGGGACATAGACCCGAGCAAGAGTTGCTCCGCATCTAAAAAATAGAGAAAGCGAAAGAGAAAACCGAAAGAGAAGGCCAATACAAAACGGTGAAGGGATCATCGTTAGCTTTTCCGAAAGGAGGAGGTGTGTGCGTTTCCCAAGGGTCAGGCTAACACATTCCTTGAGGATCCGTCAATATATCTTCCTTTGTTTTCTAAACGAATAGCCAGAAAAGATGGTATTAATAGTGTGTGTGTTTGTTTCAATAAACCTTTATTTGAAAGTGCACTTCGTCTTGGCTACTTCCCTGTCCCTGCTTATTCGGCGCTTTTCGTTTAGCATGTGTGACTATATTTGTACCGAAGCGACGTACGAAAACACGCTCCCCTCTTACGCAGACAGCTGAGATGCTCTCTACTTAATGCAACCTCATTGGTACCGAAACGCTATGGAATTTTGGTCCGGTGTGTTATTCGGTTTAATGCGAAACGGGCCTATGCGGAGTCTGTGTGGTGCGCGCTCGCACTTTTACTGTTCATTCAGTTGACCTGCTCCGAAATGAGGCCTTAGCGGCTCTGACGTCACACCTCAGCAGTCGCTGTGTTTCACCTTACGGGTTGCGGAAGTGTTTTTCTTTTTTGCAACTCGTTGCTGAACTTACAGAATCGCGGCGCCCGTTTTATATTCACGAGCTATCCTCGCACAGATCGTGTCTCAGCTATGAAAACCAATTTATCACTTCCTTCACTTTCATTGCGCCGAAATATATCTCCTCTGTGTCTTTTCTATAAAATGTATCATTCCAAAACGTAACTGAAAGACAAACTCGTGTTAAATCCAGCTTTCATTTCACCGTGCGTTGATCACCAATTTAAACTCGAAATTCTTCATTGCCTTACTTCATCTTATTACAACTCATGCATCCCCAGAACATCCTCCGAACGGGACCACCTTCCTGCACATTTAATAAACATACCATCCTTTGAATTATTTAGATATGCGGTGACTGATTATTTAGAACAACACCAACCTCTCTGTTGGTGTTGTTCTAGAATTTCGTAACATGTTTAATTTTGTTTGTGTGTGTGTGCCTGGTGTATTGTATCTTCCTGATTGTATTACTTTTCTGTTTGTCCTACTCCCCTCTCTAATGCTTTCGGACGTTGAGGGTACTAAAATAAACAAATAAATAAATAATACATTATATAAATAATAATATAAATACATAAATAAATAAACAAATAAATAAATAAAAGCAACCGTGCGCAGCCTCTAGTAGCTGCGGAGTCGATTGTCCGAGTCCACAATTTTTCAGGTGTCAACTTCAAACATGCATTGCACGGAAATACCGCGTCAGCGTTCACCGCTTAGTCGGGCACAAATTTTTATTCGACAGGAGTGCCGTGTGAGCACGAAGCGATGTCCAAAATATGGCGGTTGGCAGTGTTGCTTGATGGATTTTTGAAAATGGTCTCGTGTCCGAACCCTAGCATCCGCTTATGATTAAGGAATAGCAGGAAGAAAGGGGGCCGTAAGGAGGGGTACGCCTTTGTCTGGGGTTAGGGAGTCAGAGTAACTGTGTACGCTAGAGAGAAAGGGCATTAAGGGTTGGCGAAAAGGAAGGAGAAATAAATAAATAAATAGGAGAACTGGGGCGGGGGGGGGGGGAAGAGAACGGAAATGGGCAGCAGACGGCCGCTTGCTCACAGTGCGTATGCCCGTGTGAACGTGTAGGGTGGTTTCGGAGGGGTCTGAATCACCAGTTGATGCGAGTTAAACGACGAATGGCGGAACGGGTGATCGAAGGGTTGACCGAGTAGGAAGTGGGAGTAGTCGGCCCAAGTAATGAGCCAGAGGAGCGTGAAGAGCAACTGATGTACGATTATTGTCGAAGCGAGAAGACGCGCAAGAAAGATGCTTTGCACTTTATGACTTGAAATACTGTATTCACAAGTCTCATAAGCTGATTTGGTAATTAAAGTGAGAAGAATGATAGCTACAATGAAAGGGAAAAAAATACGGACAAGCTGGTGAACTAACTCCACAATAAACCTAAAACCAGGAAAAAAAGACAAAGGACAACCACACACAAAGTCTCAACCTCAAACTTTTGGGTGATTACTATAGTATACCTGACAAGATTCCAAGTATGACGGGCCGAAATCCGCTATTTGTATACAACAGAATACATTAATAAGGTTTTGCGGCACAATTAATATTTTTTTTTCTAAAACCATGTCTCACCGGTGATTTCAGCTATACTCCGTTCAACCTTAAAGGGGGAAGGGCGGTAGGTTGACATATGACTCAACTCATTTTGACATGATCTCAGTCTCACTTTATACGAGCGACTTCAAACTTTCCAGGTTCTTTCGGTTCTATTTCTGCTTGCTGATTACCAAGTTTTATTCAGAAACACTAAAGCATGTGGCAATTATAATATATATATATATATATATATATATATATATATATATATATATATATATATATATATATATATATATATATATATATATATATTATTTTTTTTTTTTTTTGTTTTGGATAAGGAACATTTATATATTGTCAAATATAAGTACAGCCATAAAACGTTTCTAAGTCATTCCCCACAACGTGGGCTTTCTTCTGAAAAAAAAAATTGCACGTCTCTTTTTTTTAAATAAATGTTTATACACTTGTGGTCCATTTTTGATGCTTCTTGAAAGGCGAAATATATTAATAACTAAAAAGTTTTTAACGAAATACAATTTATGAGGTTCAGTAAATAAAGGAAGCATGTAGTAATAACTTACGAAAAACTCCCTTAGAGCTCCAATAGTTTCGGCGAAAATGTTCTTTACATGTACAAAAACACCGTTTACGAAAAATCGCAATTGGAAGTTTTGTTGCTCATCAACAATCCTAAAACGTGCCTGGTGCATAGTCTTCAGCGTCATTCCTTTTGCACTGCCTTGTGAAGTCTGTCCTGGCACTCGCCTTCATTTTTCCTCGTTTCTTGCATTTTGCACTCCGCAGAGGCTCGAAAGTCTGCTTTTGAGATTCGGATGTTGTCCATCCGGTTCAGGGTCACGTCACAGAACCTGCGGTTTAAAAAAAAAAATATTGATAAAAATAGCCTTGATGCTTTTAGACCGGACATTGCAGCTGTAAATTAGAATACGGTGCTTACGCAAGCAGAGGTTGATTATGCCTATAACTTGTTTTCGGAACAATTTCTCAAGTTGCATAAACATCACTTTACATATATATATAAATCTGTAACAATATCAAAAAAAGATTCGTAAACCGTGGGTAACGTCTATTCTTATCGAAAAATTCGTAAGAAAGATATACTATATAAACGGTTCATTGAGACAGGTGACCCGGATGCTCCTAAGGAATTTAAGTCTTACCGGAACAGCTTGACCAAGGAGCTAAGGAAGGCCAAAAAATGTTACTATTCTTCCCTTTTCTCGTCGGCAAATGGTCGCACTGACGTAATATAGAAACAGCTTGGTTCAATGGTTAAGGGGTTTCCTGTATCAAACACCACTGAGACACTGCAGCATAAGGATGAAAGTTTAGCCGGCCGAGATTTGGCAAATGTATTTGATGAATATTTTGTAAATATATCTAGTATTGCCGATACTAATGACTCTTGTAAATATATTTATCAAAGAAACTGTAGATCTATATTTTTAGAGCCAATTGCTAATTCCGGAATCACTAGTGTGATTATGCACCCAAAATGAGCGGCAGCTGTGATGCTGGTGGAATGCAAATTCGCCCCATTAAGTATGTTGCCGACGTTATTGCTCCCGTGTTAACTTAATATTTATAATCTTTACTTTGAGTCTTGCGTGTTTCATAGAAGAATGCAAGTAGCAAAGGTGTCTGTAGTGTATAAAAAAGGAGATAAAAATGAGTTAGGTAACTATAGGCCTATTTCTATATTGCCCGTATTTTCTAAGCCTTTGGAAACGTTACTCTATCATCGTTTAGTAGATTTCTCGAATAAATGTGACCTGATAACTTCCTCGCAATTTGGTAATAGGAAAAACTGTTCAACAAAGACAGCTCTATTTGATGAAAAAGAATGTATTATAGAACGTTTTGAAAGTAAAAAATTAGTTCTAGGGGTATTCCTAGATTTTACAAAGCCTTTGACTGTCTTAATCACGAGGTATTTTTCAAAAAGCTTGAAATTTACGGCATTCGCGATGTCGTAGGTATGACGTTTACAGTCATACCTACAGCATCGCCAACAATATGTTAACATAAACGGTCATTCTTCCACTGTAAAATGTATTACGTCAGGTATTTCACAAGGAAGCATATTGGGACCATTTCTTTTTAATTTGTACAACAATGATTTAATTAACGTAAATACTAAGGCGAATACTGTAATTTATGCAGATGAGACTTCAATATTGTTTTCTGCCGAAACATGTGACGAATTAATTGATATGGCGAACTTTACTTTATTAAATATAAAAGGCTGGGGGGGATAGCAACTCACTGAAAATTAACATTAATAAGACGAAAGCAGTCAATTTTGACCAAACAATAAGTCTTTGGTAATGTCAAAGGTTCTCCGTTTTGACTCGTCTCCCATCGAAATCGTTCGTTGTTTCAAAACTTTTGGAGTGTTTTTTAGTGAGACAATGAGCGAGGATAATCATATCAATAATGTCGTTCCAAAGCTTGCTTGGGTAGTGGGAATCGTAAATTGCTATCCGATCTGTTTTACCAACGAGCGTTAAATTGTTGCTCTGTAAATCACTATTCTATTCCCATTTACCGTATTGTCTTCTAGTTTGTTGTACATCCACAATGACTAATATAGAAAAACTGTTTTTGCTGCAGAAAAATATATTGAGAGGAATATGTAATGTGCCATATGACTTTCACTCTGTCGATTTATTTAAGAACTGTAAAATAATTAACATTTATAAATTGCATCAGTACAAACTCGGTACTAGTTTTAAAAGTAACAAAAAGGAGCTCGTGTTTTCTGGAGAGACTTGCGTCGTTAAGAGAAATTTCCCCACATTATTCTACCCGCAACGCAGAGAAATGAAGGATGGTCACACAACGAACAAACTATGGCTATCAAATGCTAAATTTCACACTCCCAGATTTGCTAAATAGTCTTTGCATTGATAATATGGATTTTGATAGTCTAACTTCCAAGGTCCTGAGCTTATATTTATGTACGTGATTTATATTTTCATTCTATGTTTTGCCCTTGGGTGAACTTTGGTTTGTACGAATGTCAACCTTAGATGTGTAACAGTTTCACTGTATACTTTGTCTTCTCTGTATTTTTCCTCATGCTTGCTGCTGACCAGTGTAAGGGGCCCGAGTACCAGTCAAGCTGCCTACTGTAGCATTTTTCCTTTGGGCCCCCCATCAATAGATAGAAAAT
>JAZHYW010042601.1:0-19284 GCA_037355805.1 Ixodes ricinus | reverse complement strand
ACAACGAGAGTAAATAGTGATGATGCCTGCATGCGCGAACGCGGACTGAAAATAAAAATTGAGTGTCAGCGTGCTAATCGACAGGAACAGCCACAAGGAGGCATAACCTACTGCGAAGCAGTAGTGCCCCGGCGTTGCTTGCTGCTTTCTCTTCCGTGGGGTGGGAGCGTGAAGAAAGGCCGAGCAAATTGGAGATGGAATCTGTAGCGGACGACGAGAAAACGCCAGCACATGTTGCATTTAGTTAAAGATTCAGTACATTTCGCGCCCGCTTGCCGGTGTTTGCAGGTGCCTCCGCTCGTGCCGACGACGCTACGTTGCTCCTCCGTACGGTCTCGCCCAAACTTTCTTTCTTCTGAACGCTTTTTTTTGGTTAAGCAGTGTGAAAGCCCGTCTCCCGGCAATGGAGCTCTGGGTATGGACAGTTCTACAACGGCATCTTGTTACCGCTCATTTTTATTTTTCAAAAGAGCGTGCAGAAATTCAGTACACAAAATTCAGGGTAATGAACTGGCCGGGTTATTTCGGTTCGTTCGGGTTCGGGTTCAGTAGGCATTGCATTTGTTCCGGTTCGTTCCGGCTTGAAGAAGGCGAATACGCCCCACATCATTTTAGCTGGAGATCAACGGTCAGAACCCGTTCTGTTCGACGACTTTGTCGGGTCGAAGACTACGCGGCCTTCATAGCGCGGTATTGCCAGACCCACGCGCAGGGCGCGTCTTGCAGGTAAAACCGCCATGACGCAGCAAAGGACACCATAACGGGCATATTGTTATCGCCGTTTCATTGTTTTCGGTAACTGGCGCATCGGCATGCGCAGTATTTCGCACTCTGCCAGGAAGAGGGCGTATTTTCGGGATGCGGCTCTATAGACCTTTCACAAAAGAGCTTGTGGCCGGTGCCATCTTTAGTATTCGGGCGCATAGCGCGCGCTTGCTCGCTTTCCGAAGTGACAAGCACGCACGTGCTGAGCTGTGAAGCATCGCAGGCTGAGCTGCGATTTTGCAAAGAGTAAAAAGGTGAGTCTAGCGAGGAACTGCTTGCCCGCTATATGTTTTCGTCCGTATTTCTCTGGACACACGTGTTTTTTTTATACATGCTACCTGCTTTCAGCGCCCAGTTAGATGTCACGGCTCTGCCCCTAAGTGGCTGGCAGGGGAACGAGAGGAAACAAATGTGCCGTAAAACACAGAAGCAGGGACGTCGAGTGCGCAGTTGGGGTAGTTTGCTGAATCCCGTTAAGCTGTGGCGTCGTGTACACATCAGCCAGTTTGGCCGATGTGTCAATGACCGAGCACGTAAGCACACGTATAATGGTAATGGGACTACATCTTGACAGTGCCAACAGCGCACTCCGGGTTCCGGCGGAAAACGCTGTTCTAAAGATCTGATGTCGATGATTTGTCTAGTCACCTTTGACTTTTACCGCAAACAACGCTCTATGCAAATGACCCGGTCTGGAGGGACTCACGAACCAGTTACATAGCATGGATTGTTAACGTTAAGTCATAATATTATAACAGTACTCATATTTGAAACTGTCAGCCACCGAACAGAGTTCTGATAATGCCACCACAGCGAACCACGTTTTTGGAATGCTCAGTTGAAGACGATGAAAAACGACTTCATACAAAAATGAGAAAATGATCGAACAGGCGACATGCTGACCTTGCTGTCTGACAAACCTACAAAAAATAAATATTAAAAAATTCCAGGGCGCGGGGCGTCGGCAAATTATCGCCGAGTAACCTTGTCTCCGACTGCCCATGTTTTTCTTCTTTTTTTTTTGTGAGGTAAACGTTAAAGAAATGATTGTTTTTTCATTTAAATGGACCACAGGCGACCCTACAAACTACATTGCCTGATGCAGCGCGGTCCCACCTTCTTTCAGCGTATCGACACGCTGCACTCAAGAGGAAGGGCACGTGGTGCGCTCTCAGTGATCGACTGGCTAAATGGCTCATCGACTGCACTGCGGTCCATCTTGAGGTCAAAACATTCGCGGACGCGTGGGCCTCCGTGCTTAGAGTGCCGCAATCCTCTCCGACACACTGACATTTCGTAGCCAAGCTGGCCAAGCGGTGCTTTGAAATCGCGTGCCGCCGCTACCGCGCCACCAGGGTCAATTTAAGAAACAAAGTAAAGTTGAAGCTCTCCAGACGATGATGTATTTTTATTACGTATGCAATAAAAACGAAATGTAAAAATATCTCACAGTATGCAGCATTAGTCTCGGCAACGTAAGAAAATACACTTTAAACTTTTGCCATTTAGACCAATTATTGACACAATTGGCCCTGAGCCGTTTTTGTTGAACCGGTAACCGCCACATCAGATTATGGTTTTGTTCCGGTTCGGGTTCAGTATGAAGCGTTCGATTTCGGTTTTGGTTTTGTTCCGGTTCGGTCAAAAATTACGGTTTTGATCCGGTTTTCGGTTTGGGTTCGGGCCCGGTTCGACAGCCTGCACAAAACCCCTATGTTTAAAGCGGTTTGTTAACTTTGTGTCAAAACTCAGTAATAAAAAATGGAAAAAAAAGTGGCGTAGCTCTAAGGTAACGTCTTCGCTTCGCACGCAGCGGACCGATAGAAAAAATTATCGATACATTAAATCGGGCGTGTGTCCCTTAAAACGACTTTGGGGGAACCGTGTTTGCAGACTGTCGCATACGATCGGAATAGGTCACGGCTAGGGTGCCTTCCGGTGCCCTTTTCTTAGGGTGGAGACATCTGGCCATTTTTTCTCACACGTTTGTTTTTCTTTTTTATGTTCAGAAGCGCGTAAATGAGCATGTCCCTCCCCGCGTTTGTGGCGCTGACTGTGCTATGCCCAGATTTTCTTTTGTCGATTTCTTTGTATTTTACCTGTAAGCGCCTGCTGTCTGCATCGGGTATTACAAAGAATGGCATCACCATAAACAGAAGGCCATTAAGGCACACTAGTCACGGCCCCTGGCAACAGAAACCTACAACGTTTTCTACTAGAAAGGACAGATTGGCGTGTGTGTGTGGGTAAGGGAGGGGGTACGATTCGAAGGAACAAAAGAAAAAAAAATTCGCCTATCGAAAATATAGAATCCTAACTTTATATATCTACTCCTAGTTTGTCGAAGGCGCAGAGGACGGAGAAAAATCAAACAAAGCTATTTACCTCGAAATCAAATTTGTTTTTCTAAAAATTGATTGCCATTTTGTTACCCGCATCTCCCTTCGGCTGTAGAAGTGTTGTGGTTATGGTCGAGCTTAAGCATGGTTGCCGCTCTGGAGCGGCTCAGGGATCCGCCAGCGATGACTTCATGAGCGGGCCTTAACCTCTAGGCGGGATTGGTTGATCTCGCCTACTTTATCGCCTGCTTTGTCCCATTCAGGCGTCCTTGTGGAGGGAGATGATTCCGATCAAGCCGACCTCCTCCCCGGCGGCGGGAGGTGGAGGCGGAAACGGGAGCGAAGGCGGAGGCGAAGATCAGTGGGTTAATGGTGTTTTATGGCGCAGAAAATTCCGGGCGCAGATACATGGAGTTTTAAGGGAAAAAAGCTCCAAATAGAATGACAATACGAGAGAAATAAACAAATGCTGCCAGCTGAAGGAGAACTGTGGCAATGGTCAGCGGGAATATACTTAGAACTCTCAAGGAAAGTATGTGATGACAGCTTAACGGTGTAAACAGAATGTTTACGTAATTTTATTGCATGCAAAGAAGTAATGCAGTCATTGCACTGCGCCCTGGAAATCCCAGAAATGTGGTGGTTACGTGATTTTCTTTTCCCAGGACGCGTCCAACCGCAGGTAATCTTCACTTACTTAAGCCATAGTCGCGAACTTGCTTATCTGCTACACTTTTGCGCTGAAACAATCCCGTACACCTGCGCCCTGTTCAAAAAGAAAGCTTCGAAAGGAAAGCGAATAACCTTCTCACCTGAAAGTATGCGCAGAGGAGGAAGCCTGCATGCATCAATACGTATATGATTGAAGGAGAGTTATGTTACCCTTTATAACAGGTGGTAGCTTGTGCCACCTAGCCTAAAAACCGAAAGTATAATTCATTCCCTCGCTCTTCTACGCCGACTTGCTCCGCCTGTGCATTTCTTTACTACTGCTATGCCACACTGCCTGGCTTACACCAGGCAGTGTGGCATATAGTATGGAAAATTGACATTGTCGCCATGATTCTTAGATCGTAAGATCAAGCGAATAAAACGTAAAGCTAGTATGTAACCGTGTATGACACTCAAAGGTCTGACTCCATGCTCCGCTGTATGCGGCAGCGGCAATGCATGGGAATATGCCGGACCCTTTTCCTATAGACCTTTAGTGCTTATCTCGCCCCCGACCGCCAAGTAGGCATATCCGGTATGGGCGACGAAAGAATATCGGAACGTTTCAACCTGCAAATAGTAAAAAATAGAGGAGAGGCAAAACGAGAATGTGTGACGGTTACGTTTTTGTCCTAAATGCCTTGTATTGGCGTGGCGACGGCAAAACAATGTTTTCGCCCATACTGGAAGTGACGACAATTCAAGATGGCGGCGCCTCACGGTAGTGCGTCTATAGAGTTAGCCTATGAGCTCTATGGCGGAGGCGGGCAAGAGAGGAAGCTGAGGCAGAGGCCGACGGCAGAGGCTGTGGAATCGGCGGTGGAGGTAGCTTTCCTACTCCTCCATCCTCGTGCCCACCACACCGCCGAAAGGTGCAACCAACTGCCGATGAGACACGTTTCGTCTTTCAGCTTATGTACTTGGAAACACTGTCGCACCTTGTTCATTCCTCACAAGCCAGCCTGTGACGTCACGCCGCTGCAATGACGGTGCTCTCGGTGGCGAGCATGCGCTTTCATCTAGCGCGAATCTGGTTCCTGCCCGTGCGCAGTGACTGCCCACACCTGGCGTAAGCAAACGCGCATTCGTTCGTCAAGAGCGGTCGGTTTATATAGACCACGACGGGCGGGGGCAGAGCGCGTGGGCAGCAACCAGATGCGCGACAGATGATGCGTCTGCGCATGCGCAGTGCCTACAGCAGTGCGCACCGCAGGCGTGCGATGCCAAGGGCCGCTTCGTTGATGTCTCCTCTGTTTTACTTTACCGCTGAGCGCAGACGACGGCATGCGGCAGGAACCGATCGAGCGGCGACAAAGCGTGCTCGTCAACAGTCGTCGTCACCTTTGTGGCGTGTGGTATTGCCTTTTAATTGAATCGCGCACAGTAAATGCGGCGCCATGCTGCGTTTTTTTTTTCTGAACGTGATTCGTTTAACCGTTGAGAGCGAACCTCCCATTAAAAAATCGGCGTGGCGATGCACTATTTGACGTCGTTTCTTAGTCTTCGTCGAATTGTTGTGTCGACTGGATATGTGCGACCAATCAGTAGCGGTGTCCGCTGCGCCATGGCCAGCGCCTGCTATGCTTGACGTCGGAGTATACAACGCGAGCCTCAAAGCGTCTCTGAAAAAAGAAGTTTTTTCTTTTACCTGTCCGGTCGGGGACAACGAGCTGTCCAAAAGCAATTTTACGCCGAAAAAAATTTGTTTAGAGAGGAAGATTGACGGCGCGAGAAGCGATTCAGTGGGCAGTCACCTCATTTCCACTTGTTTTCTCTCTCGCCATTCTCTGGGCGCGTGGAGGAGAGGTGGGATTGGCTTGGCTCACGACCGAGATGGTCATCCCGATATGACCCGTGACGTCATGGACTCTCGCACGCAGAATTTCACATAAACCTCTCGTCGTCCGTATTGCTCTAAAAGTTTTTTTTTCGCAGAAAATTAATTTTTTTAGACGCGTGTTCTAACCAGACTGTTAAAAAAAACTTTTTTTTTCAGAGGCCTCTAACAGTTGCGCTTGGAAATCTGTTGTTTCAAAAATCTGACATAATCGGGAAAGAAACGGTAACTATTTTAAAATAACGGCCAAGAACTGTTTTCTCCCGAATAATCGAGAAATCTAATACTCCTAAACCGTGATCACTTGTTTTCGCATCACATCGCTTCTTTTTTGTTTTCGAGTAGCGTGTACAAAATTGGTTATTGGTGATTAGCGTTGCGGATTTTGAGTTTTTCTTAATCGCCGTCCTTCCTGGTCAGTGCGACCCTTGAAATCTTATCGTGTACATGACGACTTGTGTTGTTTGGTACCATCTTTCTACGTTATACATGGTGGGTAGGGTGTGTACTTTCCGGTGTTTATTTGCGAGAAATATCGGCGGATGTTTTGGTGTTTATTAATTTCCGAAACACCGGTTTATTTCGGTGGAACGTCTCACGACGAGGCTAAAATCGGCGATTATCGGTGGAAAAAAATGCGATTGATCACAGACTGGGAGTTCCAACTTTATTTATATACTTCATACATTTCCTCTCGAGGAAGCATGTACTTTCTCGAACTTGGTTATTATAGTAGATGCAAGCATACTTCGAGAGCCTTGCATCCGTCATGGCAGGCACGTTCCTCGCGGTTCGCAACCCGCAATTTTGAAAACGCACGCTCCAGACGGCGCTGGACATAGGAAATCCCAAAGTGTCCAGCGACTTTGGGACAATAGTGGCCAGTCAGGTAAATGAAGTTTCCAAAATAACACTGGAGAAACGGTGCTAGTCACAGCATACTGGCGGTAACAAAGAAACTCTGATTCTAGGTCACTCAGCTTGCGCTCGTCTCGGAGGACCATCCGATAGATACTTTCATAAGGCACAAATCCCTCTGGCAGCTCCACTTTTATGCACGGATGAGCTGGACGTGACGCTTGGATGTTATGTGCTCGGTGATCCTTGTAGCCCCTTTTCCATCTTCGAGGCTTACCGTGATTCTGCAGTACTTGCAGACCATGGACAAAAGTCCGTGCACGTGTCGAAGTCTGGATACTCCTTAGCGCAGTCGTCCGGAGCTTTCCGCTTGCGTCCCATCCTGGTGGCCTTCTCCTCCGCGTGACGACGATGCCTTGAAGTGTTCGACGAAGGGCGCAAGTCTCACGTTGAGAAAACCCGCAGACCATGGAACGGACGCGCCTTCTCAAACAGGTCTGCAAATTGTTTTACAGAACTGTCCTTTTGTATACAGCGAAAAAACCCCACGCCAACAAAACCCTTTACTGTTTCCCCCGAAACCCATGGAAACTAAACAGATAACAAAGAACGCATCTCAGTTCTCAAAGGTCAGTAGCCCTGTACGACACGGATGTTGGCAGTGTCTTCCAGGAATCACAGCAACTTCTGAATACATGGCTTGCACCGACATCCTTCGGCCAGACACAATGAAAGGGCACGTGAGAGCGTACCCTCAACTGCGTAATTTTTCCACAAAAGGGGGCCATGGGAGACACAATGGGGGAAAGACGTGTGAGAGCTTAGCTTCCACTGTTTTAACTAGACCCTTTTGACCCCAGAAGAAAGAGGGCGGACTGCTGCCACGTGCAAGTCATGTATAGACACTGGGAGAATGCAGGATCCACGAGATAACACGTTTGATGAACCTCTACGGAGAGAGGGTTTCGCTAGGGTCGGAAACATGCAACGACCGGTGTTTTTCGGTTTTGATCAGGGCGAAAATATCCAACCACCCGTGTTTTCCGGTTTCAACCGATTTGTATTTTGTCATCCGACGGATGTTTATCGGTGTTTTTCGGTTAAAACCGGAAAATACACACTTAATCATGGGGTAAAAGAGATAAAAAACACGGAATACGAAGAACAAAGACGACAGGAGAATATATTTGGCATTGTGCCTTTGTGCTACGAGGTAGAACAAACACGACAGGACAGCAATGTCCAGTCTTTTTTTTTCACTCTTCGTAGTTCGTTTTTTAAGCTGTTTTTCCTATCATGTAAAACGTAAACAACTGGCCCAGTTCACCAACTTATTAAAGCTTTCCTACATACCTTACTTTGATTTTGGAACCCACAAATGTTAAAGACACACCTCTTCAGAGATGTGGAGCTTACTTTCCCGTAAAGCGCATAAAAGAACCAATTGTTGCTGTCTACGCTGGGAATGCGGCCAATGACGAGGCTGGAAATTTTGAATAGCCATTAAAAATACAGTCTCCTCTTCGGCATTTAGCACTAACGCTGCACCTAGCTCGTGTCACAGCATAGACTGCATTTTTTATATTTTGTAAATCTTATTCGGCGAGCACCCCGCCCTAGATTGCAGCCACTGCTTCATCGTTTTAATAAAGCATAAATAAATGAATAAATAAATACGTCATTTTAAATACTACTGGCCATTTTCGAGCCCCGGTATGTTAGGCAAAAAAACACATTTTCTTACATGGCACTCCGCACAAACGAATTATTTTTCTTACGTCATCCGATGCTTATGCACATAAGATTGCACAAATTATATAAAACAAAGTTTAAGCGAAATCAGCGTAGAATTCGCGGTTTCGGCACTGAATATGGCAGCGATGAAAACGATTATGTTATCAATTACAATAGCAACGTGAAATGAATAAAAAAAAGCCTACTTTGGGTTCTTTAACCGCACCAATATGTCGTTTATTGTGACAATGCACAGTTAGCTAAGATTATACAAAAGTGATCAGTCAGTGCATAAGCGAACGCTTGTGCTTCGCGAACTTGGATGAGTTTGTTTCCGGGAATGGATTTCGATCTTGAATTGTCTCCCAAGTGCTTTGTGGGGAAGTCAACTCTCCAGATTTCTGCAATCCCAGTTCACCTGGCTTTGAGACTTGCATTTCCTACGCGAGCGCTCGTTTGCCGAAGAACGCTTCAAGGCAGTGGCCTCGAGTTCTCGTGGTTGTGGCATTGGCTGCAGTCTCAGTTGTACAGTGCTTCTGCAACGTGCATTCTACACCGTCAAGATGGCCGTTCTTTGCTGACGTTAGGTACGAGCTTGATCTGAGAATGCTGCGACCTCTGCCGAGAAAACCATGCACCCCCCCCCCCGATTCACTGTGAATAGACCATTTGCTGTATTACCCAAGCATCAAGGAGAATGCAGGGATTGGTGTTCCACGCGCCGCACGCGCACGCCTTCCCCGTATAAAAAATTCGAAGTAAATAACCAAAATAAAGCGTTGACGAACGCGCGTGCAAGATGCCATTTGTTTTAGGTATTTGCTTTCGAAAAGTTACTACTGCTGAGGCCAGCACGCGCAGCGCGTGGAACACCAATCCCTGCATTCTCCTTGATGCTTGGGTAATACTGCAATAGGTCTATAGCGAGCTCAAGCATGGCACATAGTGAATACCTTTTTTAGGGGCGAGATGTTTGGTGGCGCCCTCCTATAGGTGCCTCTCGTGACGTCATTACCTTGCAAACGAAGAGTTTGACGGTGCTTGTAATGAGCATGGTTGAAGCTTAAAATCAAAGAACTTTCAAACAAGCACTGCTAACACCGTCAAAATTGAAGTTCTTCCATTCCTCTTATTTCCGTCGACCGGAAATCCTTTGCTGACGTTATAGTCAGCACTCCGGCCAATTGATTGTTGAAGGCCTATCACAGGGACGCTTTTGACCGCGCACGTCGCCAATAGATAGCTTTGAGTCTATCTATGCTGGAACGCAAACTAAATGATGTAGAAAACTGCATCGGGCACTGATTTGCTATTCCTCTCGGGTCATGTGGACATGACGTTGAAATGTAGTTTTTGCCTATGCAGTTTGAGCTAAGCTCGTAATATGGTGCAGTTGGCGGTGACGTCAATATCTGCGTCGCGATGCGGCTTTGACCATGACGCTAACTGAGTGGTTGAGACGAAGCCGGAGATCGTTCTGCATCGTAAAAGACGGCGATCCTAACATATGCATCTCTACTGTTGGGTTTGCCAGCGGACCGTGTTTTTAGATATCACCGGGATGCTTTCGAGACGAGCGATGTGAGGGTTGTGGGCGAATACCGGCTGACTAAAGGGGTGACTCGCTGGCCAGTGCGAACAACTTCGCGGAAAGCCCCAGCGGCGTCGCGAAGGGCCCCGTGTGCTGACGGTCGAACAAGTCCTCACAGTTGTACGCTTTACGCCACTGGCGGCTTCCAGGATACCGCCAGGAGCGACGAAAACCATTGGTGTTCACCAGTGCTCTGTGAGTCGCGTACTTTTTGATGTGACCAACGCTATCATCGATTGCTCCGGATCGAAGTGGCTGTGTTTCCAGCAAACTCAAGCAGAGAAGGCGCTCCCCAAAAAGGCAGTTCTTCGAGCGATGCAAGTTCAGCGGCGTGATCGATAAATATTGTAAATACTCTTACACGATCCAACACGATTGTTTTCATTTGAGTGCACCCCATATAAGCGATTTGGCTGAGCGAAAAGCTAAGCAAGCACCATTAACAGGCTTAAATTGAGCTTGTTCGTTCATACTTCAGGTAGAGAGAGAGAGAGAGAGAGATGGGCTTTATTTTAAAGCAACTACTCTAGATAAGGCCAGCTGATCTAGAATAAACATACACATAAAAAAGACCATACACACCTTGGGACTAACCGCTCATTCACACTGGAAGCGGATCCGCGTTCGGAAAGCGATTGCGAACGCGGTTGTATAAAGATCCAGCACAATAGACCTATTGCTATGTTACCCAAGCATCAAGCGTGAATGCAGGGATTGGCGTTTCACGCGCCGCACGTGCCGGCCTCAGCAGTAGTAAATTTTCAAAAGCAAAAACCTAAAACAAATTGATCTTACACGCGCGTTCGTCAACGCTTTATATGGGTCATTTACTTCGAATATTTTGTACCGGGATGGCGTGCGCGTGTGGCGCGTGGAACACCAATCCCTGCATTCTCCTTGATGCTCGGGTAATACAGCAATGGTCTATTGGGCAGGAGATCGAACTATAGGGGGCGCTTTATCGAGCTTGTTGTCCCCACAGCCCGGTGTTTACCAACACAGCATAACAAAGAAATTGAACCTGGCCGAGCACGGTCTGGGCACGAGCGCTTCGCTCTGACCAGTGCTTTGGTCGCACGAGGAGCGGCCTTCGAATCGTCATCTTCGATTTCTCGGATCAAAAACAAACAAGAAAATACGGTTTGTTGTCCCCACAGCTGAAGCGCACCACTAGAGGCGTGACTGTTCGATCTCCTCTCAATTGCACGCGCACTTCGTGACATCAGTGCGCGTGCAATTGTACTGGATCTTATTGGGGAGGAGATCAAACAGTCACGCCTCTGACCGGTGCGCTCCAGCTGTGGGAGACAACAAACCGTATTTTCTTGTTTCTCTTTGATCCGAGAAATCGAAGATGACAATTCGAAGGCCGCTCCTCGTGCGACCAAAGCACTGGTCAGAGCGAAGCGCTCGTGCCCAGACCGTGCTCGGCCAGGCTCAATTTCTTTGTTATGCTGTGTTGGTAAACACCTGGCTGTGGTGACAACAAGCTCGATAAGGCACCCCATAGTTCGATCTCCTGCCCAATACAACCGCGTTCGCAACCGCTTTGCGAACGCGGATCCGCTTCCAGTGTGAATGAGCGGTAATAACCGATTTTCTTTTCCTCCTCTTCTACTACGAACCCAGCTTGAGGGAAATATTCTCTTTCTTCTTTTTTGCTTCCTACTTCACCGAATATTTAACCCCCGAATGAACATTTTTTCTTTCTCGTGGAGCACGAGAGAAGTTGCACTAACGCAGTCAAATAAAGTCAAAAAGTAAAATTTGGCGTCAGTTGTTTGTACAGCGGAGGTTAGTCTGCCTGAACATGGCGACGTTGTTACCCACTGCAAATAAGCAATTAGGCCAGTGCAGTACGACTGCTAGCCCTGGGGTCTCTAACGCGCACCACGCAGTAGTGATACACGACCGCACGCCGGTACGATGCTCATCCAGATCGAAACAGGCAGGGTGGGGATTGAACCCAGGATCCTGGGGTTCTGCAGCCGCGAGCTTTCGCTGCACGTGCGCCGAAGCTGGTGTGCGCTAGCCCACTCGGCGATTATCTGTTATTCCGCTTAGGGGAAAAAAAAACGATGTAGTTTCAACTCAATCGCCACTGTTCGGTGACGTCACCGGACACCGTCACGATGCAGTTCCCTTCCGATGTAGTTTGTTGGCGATGGGTACTAGGCTGCTCCCACCGGCGACGTCACGATGCGGTTTCTCCACCGCTTTTTCCAGCATAGAAAGACAGGTGTCGCAGTTTGCTGGGTATACGAGATATTTCTACTCAGTGGTTCCCTCGAGCTACTACTACTTCGGTGTGAAACTGACATGGTGAACCGAACTCTCGTGGCACATACACGTGGCATTCGTTTAGACCTAAAAATAAAGTCTGCGCTGTGCCATTACACAATGCAAGCATGACGGTTCGCTTTGCGTAATGCCACAGCGCAGACTTCATTTTTTTTTATTTTCAGGTCTTAAAAGTATGTTTCGCCTCATCATTCGCTGAGCTGATTTTGTAGATCGCAGAGATTGGCTCTTGAGTGTTTTGCGGGTGAGTATACGCGCAGGCATTTTTTAGTTTGTAGGCTAATAGGACTATAGTCCTCAGATAGTACTACTTGGTGAGATTGTCACGCGTCGACGCCACTGCAAACGGTAAGGCTCGCCACTACAGTATCCTTGAAAGTGCATGAACTATTGATGCCACGAGCGCGATACGCATAGCTATGGCATAGCGCTTCTCGGTGGTCGACTTTGAAAAGAGTGGTAGAGAGCTCCCGCTTAAAGGGGTCATGAAACGATTTTCCTACTTCTTCCTCCTTAGCTTTAATCCTCAACTCAAATGCGAATTGTGAAATCACGTGGTCGTGACATTCCTTCGTCACCGGTGCGATGACTCCTAGCTTCCATCGTGCTTTTTATGCACACCATAGAACTTGTCATTCCCCAGTGATGATAAGTTCTGTCAGGGCACTCATTGGCCACGAACGCGAATCCAAATATTCGTCGACGGATTGATTGTTGACGAGCGCATACGTCCGAGTGACGCAGTCCTCGTGTCCAATGCGTGAGCTGGGCTCTGCTGACGTCAGTTTGGCGCCGGTGACGCGCCTTTGGAACCGCGGATGTATCATAGTGAAAAGGCGGAGAGCTTTCGAAGGCAAGAAGGTACAAAATAGTCCGCTATATTTTCAAATGTTCGTACCGAAAAGCTGGCTTTTGACTTTCTAGCCTCTTTCTTTTGGCCAACTAAACGATATGCGATTAGTAAAGTCCCAATTTAAAATCATTCATCCCAACCCAAAATTCGTTTCATGGGCCCTTTAAGTAATTTCGTTTTACGTACCCTTTTTAGCTGACACTGCAGTCAAAGCTACAGGCGCGAGCTACCCTGCGCTCCTGCCTTTGAGACGTTCCTTTTTAGTGCGAGCGCTCGCTCAGCGGAAGAACGTTCTCAGCCGCGATTTCGACCTCTCGTACATTGGGGCATTTGCTAAAGTCTCAGCCGATGTGTGAACATGTTATGGCCGAACGCTAATTGTCCGGCCAAAAGTAGCCCTTGAGGTCTGAACGAGAGGCCGCAGTTTCACAACTAACCTTTATTTCCATCAAAAGTTACTACGGGATTCATCTAAATCTTAAATGAGAAAATGGGGATTGCTATCGCGTCATTTTCGGTAACGGTCGCTCTATATGTTTTTCAGCGGCGGAGCGCCGCGCGCGTGACCAATTGCACTTGGCTTTTTCGCGGTGGAGGTGACCACAGACGATTTAGCATGCCAGAAACCTGGTCAAACGCTTTAGATCCCCATGTTGCCCCCAAGTTCAATGAATTCGAGATCTTCATTGGCTGACATTTCCCCATTCAAAATAATGCAGAAAATCACTTTGACTTTCTAATAAGTTAAAGTCAGTTCTTAAAACTTTGGACCTGGTTCGGACCGCTACCGCTAAGGTCGGGCTGAGGATGACTCTGTAAAGTTTCTTTGAAGACACCCTCTACACAGAGAAAAACAAATGTCGGAGACTTTACATTCATCCCAGACCCCTGTTCTTGTGCTAACCCATAATGCACTTAGAACGCCAAATGTTCCGATATACGCTGTGACCGACTCGGGCGCTTTATATATCAAGGAAAAGTTGACCGCATCTCCACGTGGTGAATGATGTTGGTTGGGGCGAAGCTCTTGGTGGTGCTTGTCTGCGTAGACGCTGAGCCGCAGCATGCCGAGCCTTTCGTTTCGTTTTCATCCATGTCAGAAAGAGAATGTGTGGTATGGAACGTGGTTATATACGCATTTGAGCATTTGACCGCAGCGCCCTCTCGTCTATAAACGTTGAGCCAATGCATGCAAAGTTTAACGCGATTATATACGCATTAGACCGCAGCGCCCTCTCCTGTATAGACGTTGAGCGGCTACATGCAACGTTTTATCCATGCCAGAAACCCCAGGTCTTGAGTTACTACCACATCTCAGAGCCCCCTATCAGTCCTGTGGCTTGCCCAAACAAATTTGAACCTTTTTTTTCCTCATTTTTTTCATCTTTGATTCTTTTCTTTCTTTTTGCCCTACACGGGCACGTGAGCTCTCACGAGCTCGTAATGTTTTTATCATTTTTTTTCTTGCCCTACACGAGCTCGTGAGCATGTGCTCACGTGCTCGTGAGCACGTGATCTCACGAGCAGAAGCAAGAGCACCCGACCCCGGCCTACGGCGGACGGACATACGGACGTGGCTAGCCCCTAAAGGGGTATCCACACGAAGGAGAAATCCGCCACTTTCCTCCGCGGAGCGCGCATCACGTGAGACATACGTCATCCCTTTTGACGCCTCGCGGCGCCGTTCTCCTCCGTGGCGGAGGCGCGGAGGCTTCGTTCCATCAGCACGAAAGCTCTGCAGGTGCACGCGGCGGAGCCGGGGACGGAGTTTCCGGGTTGTTGACGTCACGACATCCGTCCGCGGAGTTCTCCTTCGTGTGGATACCCCTTAAAGGGGTATCCACACGAAGGAGAACTCCGCGGACGGATGTCGTGACGTCAACAACCCGGGAAACTCCGTCCCCGGCTCCGCCGCGTGCACCTGCAGAGCTTTCGTGCTGATGGAACGAAGCCTCCGCCACGTGCCACGGAGGAGAACGGCGCCGCGAGGCGTCAAAAAGGGATGACGTATGTCGCACGTGATGCGGCTCCGCGGAGGAAAGTGGCGGATTTCTCCTTCGTGTGGATACCCCATAAGGGGTATCCACACGAAGGAGATATCCGCGGACGGATGTCGTGACGTCAACATCCCGGGAAACTCCGTCCCCGCCTCCGCCGCGTGCACCTACAGAGCTTTCGTGCTGATAGAACGAAGCCTCCGCGCCTCCGCCACGGAGGAGAACGGCGCCGCGAGGCGTCAAAAAGGGATGACGTATGTCTCACGTGATGCGCGCTCCGCGGAGGAAAGTGGCGGATTTCTCCTTCGTGTGGATACCCCAATGAGGAGCTTCGCCCTTCAAAGGCACGATTTATTCAGTCTTATTCCTGCGTTCAGCATACATGCAGAATAAGATGAACAGAAGGTGACTCACATTATTTGTTTTGCTTCCCGGTGCTTCTTTGAAATCTAAGATCAGAATGTAAAACAATAATCTGTTTTGTCTTTTTTGGTACGTTTCTCACGAGACGTAAATTAGATCGCCAATACTCAGTGAGGGTGCGACATATTTCCGTAATGGTCTATGATGAAGACCAGCAGTATTACTCAATAAACAAGCAGGCTCAGTGAAAAAGTGCGTCTTATGCCACGTGTATGGCTGTATTATACTGATAGCTGCTATGAGCACTTCCCACCAATGTAAAAGATGTCCGTTGTCGTTGATGTTGTAGTTTATGTTGTGGTTTGTCGTATAGGTGGGCGTAAAGTCACTGATAATAGAAAGTAGCGCCATTGCCTTTCCAGCCTGCTAGCCGGACAGAAATAGATACTGAGATCCAGTCGACTATTTATTTCATGGTGATTTTAATTGGCCCCAGTTGTGATAGGGTGGCAATCGCCCTTACGGTACGTTAAATTCTTCGAAGCTTCGAAAGGGTAATTCTGAACCAGTAGCACCAAGATAGCTACGGAGTTTCATCGCACGTTCCTCGCCACTATAAACGTCTATAACTGTGCTTGCAATAAACTGATTACTTAAGTTTTTCTACACAGATCCCTTACTACGGTATTGTTTGTCTTGCCTGATTAAAGAAAGAAGAATCATTTGAACAGCGTCAAACACCGATGCCGCATGTGGTGGCGGTGCAGATATGTGTCCTTGTTTCGCCGGTATGTGGATGTCAATACATTGGTATTCAAGGCATGTCTTTATGAAGCAACCTGCCACCGGAATTTAGATTGGCTCACCAATACTGGAGGCTCAGGCAGAAACTGCTCATTCCTTGAACCAAAATGACAACCATTCGGCGAGCTTGGTCACTTAAGATCGACCCAAGCAGCAAAATTTTGGCCAATCATTATCCAATGGCAGAAATGGTCATTTTCCAGTGGCCAGCCATGGCCACTGGTTATCAGCCATCGGCCAAGCATTGGCCGATGAATGGCAACTCTTTAGCCAATGGCCTAAAATACCATCGCCAGACATTGGCCAATGCTTGCCTAATTCCGTGCTGCTCCGCAGTGAATTTAGGTGCGCGTATACGGCGACCATCGCTGATATCGCCAGATTCTCAAAAACTCGCACGCCGCCTTGGTATTACGAGTATTCCTCGTATGAGAGTTCGCTGCCTGTGAAGCGGGCGCGTTACCACACAGCTACCCCGCAGCCTCGGCAATCGCCTCAATCGGCATTTGATAAGCACACGTGCGTATGGGACTCGTGTAGCGCCGGCTAGATGGCCACACGTTGCCGTGACGTGGATACGGAAGACTCTTTTTTCTTATATTAATCCTCAATTTAATTATAAAAAAATTACACTTTGTGTGGGTGTGCAAGCCGCATCTGTCTATAAAATACCGTCGAGAGGATATTGCCTGCGCACAAGGTTATCGTTTGGCGAAACCTGAGACGCCCCAGCTGGAAAGGCGCTGAAGCTTAAGAGTTCGGCGTAAAGCGGGAGACACGTGCGTCTTTGCGCCGCCGTTTGTTACCGTCACGCTTGTTGTGTGACGATGAAGACGCACTGGTGGTGACGCTGTCCGGTCTCGCCGTTCGTAGCAAGTAGAGCAGCGAGGTCCGTACTCGTAAGAACAAAGTTAAGAGACTGCGCCATCCAGACCACACGTAGCGTGAACGCGAACCCCGAGGCCCACCGACTTTGCCTTGACGTAGTGCAGTTATCGCTCTGAGAGTGTTGTGGATTCACACAAAACACCAACGTCTTATTGATGCACGACACATATTGTATTTCATTGACAAAAATTGCTCAAGGAAAGCTAGCAGTTTGCAGGGTCTCTGAGTGCTTCGCGGTGGAGTGTATACTCATGCATGGACGCATAAAAGACAGATGGTTGACAGACTGCTTGATTTCCGATTACATGGATGGATGGATGGATCTTGACAGTTGTACATTTTATAACGGCCGGTAGCTTGCGCCGTCAAACTTAAAGCAACGTATTTTATCTCTGTTTCGATTTTCGCATCTTTCTCCGTTGAGGATCCAAGTCCGTTCTTCTTTGCACGATTGGCGTGGGCGGTGTCCTGGACATCATGATACCAACGGACGGTGTGTGCGATTTCGTCTTCTACACGCACGTGAATTGTCCCAACTGCCAAGTGGAAAAACGGTTCTCTCCAATCGGGGACCAAACGGCCTACAGGGCGCTCCTGGGGAAGGCCAATACCGTATCTCTTGACGACCTTCGGCATATCCCTGGACCAGGCGTAGGTCAACAGATTCTTACGTGTGTTCAAAACGGTGCAAAGGTGACACCTCGTCGGAAGCTGTGTTGCTCTGCACTTTAGACATCTGAAATGAATGTTAATGAATATTCGTCTGATTATTAACCCTTTGATGCCCAAACTACTTTCCCGATGAAAGAATGAGATGAAACTTTCTGGGTTAATTCAAAACAAGTAAAAAAACGATTTGCAACAAAAATAAAAAAATTGGCTTTAATGGTTATGCTTTTGTGGAATGTTGCTCCTGAGCTACATTGGGCATTCAGGACCACTACTTAGTGTGAAATGCCATGAAGCAGTTTCTGCTGGGGATCAGGCAGAGATGCACGTTGCACTTGCTGCAGTAGAGGAAACTGAATCCTTTTGAGCAGGACCTGCAGCGTTGCCTTTTTTCCTCAATGACTGGCCAGTGCTGAACACCGTTGTACCGAACATCGTCCACCGGCTTCTGCATTCTTGGATGCTTAGCGTTTTGATTTGGCGATGCTTCGTCCTCTGAACGAGACTGCCGTTTTTGTTTATTGGCATTTCTCAAGCCAAGCGCCTCAGCCACATGCATCCTGAAACTTAGCAGCGAAAGTGGCTTTCGGGTGTCTGTCGCCTTGCAATGACGCTTGTAGAGCAACCAGGCATTCACGATGGACACATCAATGGTCCAGTAGAAGATCCTCATGTACCACTTTCGTGACTTGTGGTCGGTGCGATATAACTCGATGAGCATATCTGCGAGGTCGACACCTCCCATTGAGTCATTGTACTCTTTTACTGCAATTGGTCGAGTCACTTCTATCTGTTTTTTTTTCTTTGTTGCTCCAACGGGTGCATGTGTCAGTAGGCTGAACGCCAGCGTAACTTGACACCAACTGTACAGTTGCATTGTCGAGCCACTTGATGACTTGAACCCCACTTTCAGCATCTAGTTTGTAGTCCACGGCACCCCTACCTTGACTTTTTAGCTCAGAGTCCAGAGCCAAGGGCTCTGGACTGGACCTTTCTTCTGTTACCTCTCATCTGGACAGTAAAAAATATTACACCAATATATTTTATTCGAATATTTTTATCAATGAGAATGTAACTATTACAGTATTTAAATATTACACTGAATATCCATACTGTATATGGCGATATAACAACATACATCGAAGTAAGACTGAACCACGAAGATCTGAACCACTAGTAACACGAACGCCCAATGTAGCTTCAGAGCTACAAAAGTTTGTGTTCCACTTAGGGTTAGCCAAACCAGACAAAAACTAATATATTCGTTAATGAACGTTTTCCGTTATGAGTTGAGATTGCATTCAGACGCTTATTTGTCTCGAAAGACTATTGGGTAATATTATATTTAGAATAGTATTTACATTGGCGGAGCATTCAAAAACATGTGGCTGCCGACGCAAGCAAGTTGGGGTATAGAATAAAATCAAGGCGCGTGCTGCCATCTATGTTGTAGGTGGCGAAACACAAGGTGTTGCATGAGAGCTACAATGGGCATTCGCGGTTCCCGGCGTCTTTGGTATCTAGAAAAAAATATGCTTTGGAGTGTTGCTCCTGAGCTACTGTGGGCATCAAAG
>JAZHYW010042600.1:0-36361 GCA_037355805.1 Ixodes ricinus | reverse complement strand
ACTTCCAGATTCGGTTATGTGCTTCTGCATGTTCGGAGTTCCGAGGACGACGAAACGCCAGGCCTTCACCGGGCGTTTTGCCGTTTGAGCAAGTCCTAACCAGACCAACGCTGTTGACATCGCAGCGTTACCTCTGGTACGTGATGTCAAGCGATGTCGCCACGTTGACTTTCGCCTCCGGGAGCACGGAGGGAAGGGCTGGTTCGATGACATGCTGCAAAGAGCGCGTATTTACGACTGCCGTCCGTTGCAACCGGAACGACCGCTACGATCAAGCTGCAGCGAGGTGGTCAGCACGGCGGCCGCTTCTACTTACGCCGCCGTCTGCTGTTTCAGCGGCCCCCTCTAAAAGGGGACGCACTGCTACTCAATGCCGTAACAGAATATAGACAGATACCGGTTTGTCTGTAGCCAAAAGCTTTATTATTATTTTTCTTGACAGGCTTGCAGGCCGCGGTGGATGAAAAAAAGAAAATAAAAAAGATGCACGTGCGCCGTCACGGAGGATCACAACTCCAATACTACGACATTACAGTAGTACAAATATCGCACACCCTTGTCTACGATTATAAAAGACAATGTAATCTTAGCAGCGATATAGCAACGTAGAAATATGATTTCGTGATCAGATAGACGTTGCGAGCGTTCAGGATTCGCTAACACTAATCACTTTTCTCCGGTGATGAAAACGCGTGAACATTCGCATCCCTTTATAAGGTACGCGCCAGTAATACCTTGAACTTGAGCACACGCGTGAAATGCGCCAGATAAAAATCCGGGCGATGTTCGAGGACTTGCATCGTCAGAAAGCACCACTGCAGTCAGGTAAATAACACACGACGGCACGGGCGTTTCTGCTGTCTTGAGGGTGCCGCCACGACATCGCCGCACGAGTAGGTGGATCTTCTTTTCTAGATACGCGCTGGGTTGTCATAGCGACACACGACGATAATTCACAGTCAAGGATAGCGCTTTTACGCGGAACGTTGAGCTTCCACCACGCGACCACGCCAACGATCACCACCGACGCCATGTTCGCAGAGAAGAAGCCGGCCACGACCGGCACGACCGGCGTCAACGCCGCCATCAGTTCTCCTCGACCTGTGATTGGTCTGCCGCTGCAGTTGTTTTCCACGCAGCGGGGAAAAAAGACCGCCAAAATTTTCAAACATACGATAATTTCATTGGTCCTCGCAAGTACTGAAAGAGGTCCGCACGTATTTTATTCCTGCGTGATTAATAGGCGGTTCTGCCTTCAACTGAAGATACTCATTCACTGACACTTCCTTAACGCCATCGCACCAAAGTGCTTCCCCAAAAGCCGCTTGAGTCCCCTTTAACAGCCTACGGAATCCTTTCACTTCATAACTTCGAGGCAAAAGCTCAGGAAGGCATTACGGAATTTAGAGCTGTGAGGTAAGGTAAAGCTTTGTTGTTGTTGTTGTTGTCGTTTTTTTTGTGGTTATCAAAGTTCTTTTTTTTAGCCTTCAAGTTGACTTTGTGATTTCGAGAATGTGTAAATTTTGAAAGTCGAATAACTCTTCCACTTTTTTAGAACGTACCTTACTACAATGTGTCTTTCTTTTGTATCACCACCTGCAGGCCAGGTCCACAAGCCCTTGAGGCTTTCACCGGCATGCTATTGTACTTTCAGAAATGTATTTCTTCAAATAAAACTATGTTCTATGCTCTATGTTACTAGAAAACAGACTGGCTTAAATACCTTAAAAAACCACATCACTCCAAGCCACCCCACTCTCTTTCTCTAAAAATGTATTTCCTTATCTCCAGGGCCACAGACGGCTCACTCATTGCACTTATCGGCGCCCCTTGTTTTGATGACAAACGCTTCGTCAATTTCTTTATTTGTGTTGTTGTTCCGCTCTGCCGTCCCAGGGTGGTTCTGTTTGACAGCGAGAGGGTGCATAGGCATCGATCGCGATGCAGTGCCAAATGCCCAAACGGCCTCTGTTTAGAGCTGCTGCGTGTTTTCTCGCAGGGTCATTTACCCTGCGGCCTGTTTGCCCTACGTATGTCGCGCCCGCTGTGCTCGTGGGACGTCCTGTTCCTTGTGTGTCGTGTTATATTTCGGTTCCTTTTTGCATTCGTACCAGTCCCTCGTTGGAGCATTGATTCTTTTGCACAATGCCGAAAGTTTATTCGGGGCTAAAGAAACAACCGGAACTTTGTAACGCCCGGCAACTTTCTTCAAGTTGTGGGAAATAGAGTGAAGGTAAAGAATGATGGCCGGTCATATTTTTGCCGTTCATAAA
Organism: Ixodes ricinus; assembly: GCA_037355805.1. Lineage (NCBI taxonomy): Eukaryota > Metazoa > Arthropoda > Arachnida > Ixodida > Ixodidae > Ixodes > Ixodes ricinus. The sequence goes on along the minus strand of JAZHYW010042600.1, from coordinate 34,088 downwards.
GTTTTTGTGGAGCACCTCTATGTTTTCTTTCCATACTCTCCACCGCATCAGTGAGGGACTTCCGCGGAAAACCCGCACTTAATAGGCCGAACGACCTCTAACTGGAAGCTCCTGCTCATTACATGGTGACATGAAATGGGCAGGAGCCCGCTTCATGTTGATTGGTCGTACTGCCGGCCAACGCCCAGAAACGCTTGAAGATTAGAGCTGTTCTTGACCACTTCAAACGCAATAAAATCAAGCTACGAGCGTCCGACAAGAAAAGGGGATTTGTCGTCCTGCCTCATGGTTTGTACGCCGTGAAATCTATGGAAGCGGTGGTCAGGAACCTCAAGCCGGCGAAGCCTGGATCTTTGAACAAGGCGAAGTCAAGGACCAAAGAAATATGTGCTGTGATTTAGACGTTCCTGTTCTGGCCAAAAAGGTGAACACAAGTAAGACACTTCCCTTGGAAATTTTATTTGCGCCATAAACGCGTAAAACGGACGTTCCTTTTAAAACGATAGTGGTGGAAAGAGATTCGTGGCAGTTGCAGATTCTACCTTTCTCAGGAACTACCTGTCGCCACTGAAATTGCATGGTGAGTTTTGGTCCGTAGCTCAGAAAATGTGATAAAACTTTCAAAGATTGAAACTAGAGGGAAGTGTGATGCTTTCTGTACTGATGCTAAAATATATTTTTTTACTGTGTTCCCCATCAGGCTTCTTTTAGTGCAGTAACGATTTATATCAATAGCAACAGAGAAACGGCCTGGCGATATAAGTGTGGAGCGCTTCATTGAACTTCTGTATTTTTATTATGAACATACGTTTGTGTCATTTGATATTGAGGTGTACGTACAAAAATCAGGGCATTTGTATTCATTCGAGAGTAACCCCTATATTGTTTGATATCTTTTTAGCACGTTGTGACCAGGCTATACTTAAAAAAAGTGAAAAATGAAAGTGTTTTTAAGTTTTTAGATATGTTGTTGATTAAAATTAACTGTTGGGCTAGTTGGCTACACATAGTATAAAAATGTAAAAGCGCAAACACCAGGAAAAGAAGAGGGGACAGGACAGAGCGCTTACTCCAACTGGAAGTTTAATGCATTCCCCGAGGAAGACATAAAAGAAGAATTAGCCATGTGAAGGTAAAAAAGAAGAAGAAATCGTATTGTTATAGTTTATAGATGCATTAAAAAATTTTAAACAAAATCTGACTTCACCCTTGACACTAGCGAAATAATTTCGAAGTATAAACAAAATCAGCAGGTCGAAGATAAGGTTAGAAAACATTGAAGCGACCCGCGTTAAGAAAAAAGGTCGAGGTATCTCATCTCTTTCTCGGACAACGCTATTGATGGTGCGCTTATGCAAGCTCCCCCCGAGAGATAATATGGTTTTCGCTTCAAAGAGTTCTCTGGATCTTTTTTTATGTGTAATGCTTGAGGATCTTAGTCTGTTGGAATATGGGTGTGCAGTGGCAGTCCCGGACATGTATGGCGAGATGTCCCGATGGTGATGATTTCAGAAAAAGGTGATGCTCTCGAAGTCTCGCGTTCACACAGCGCCCAGATTGTCCGACGTAGACTTCCCTACATGTGAATGGAATTTCGTACACTACGTTGATGTTGCAGTTGACGTACTTGTGCGTATGCTTGACGTTGCAGTTGTTGTTATTTTCATTTTGCAAATTAATCTTAGGACACAATTTTTTGAGTTTGTTTCGGAGCTGATAGTGCCACTGGTACTTCTTACTTTGAGGCTATCCGTTTGAAGTAGTGGGATAGGTTGTGGAACAGGGGCGCGTGTTAAAGGGTAAATGCAAAGAAAAAAAAAGTGTGTTTTTAAACAGCCTATATGGGACAAGCATGTCACAAAACAAACCTTCCGCGGAAAAAAATTTTTTTCTAGGGATATTTACGTTACAAGACGTAATTTAGTCGGAGTCACAACTTCTCCATATTTGAAACTCCCGCTCTTTCGACGCGCGGAGTGGCTGTTTACGTCACTCCGTGACGTACAGCCACTCCGCGACGTACAGCCACTCCACGACGTACATCACGTCCATCGTACGTCACGGGGTGACGTACAGCCACTCCGTGACGTACCGTCACCCCGTGACGTATAATACCAATTTTGTGGCGCGCGATTTAGAACGGACGAAATAGCCGCAAACTAAAATCCAGTCTCGCGCAATATATATTGCGGTAAAAAATTTCGCTTTTGTCGGAAAAATTGTTTTGCTGACATGCTTGCCCCAATTAGGCTGTTTAAAAATACACTTTCTTTTCTTTGCAGTTACCCTTTAACCCACCCCCGCGCTGCGCTCACGCCGCTTTGCGGCGGCAGTCTGCGGTGGTGGCTCATTCCAAAAATGCTAACCCACTTGATCCACCCGCAAATCGCCGCTTCGCGGCGGCCGACTATTTACTAAAGTGTCTTTCGATGAAAAGTCAGCGTTCGCTAAAAAGTCTCTCGACCAACTGAGTGCCTCCCCCTCGCACTTCTCTGAAATGGAACAACCTTACCTGACTAATTGCTTTCCAACATTCCCCACCTTTCTTGTTGTTTTTTTGACGTACCATAAGTGTTCATTTCTGCCGTTTTGTTTGTTTATGTGTTTACCACTCTCCTCTGTAATCTCTTTTGACCCTGAGGGTAAGTAAATAAATATATAAATAAATAGCATGGGGCGCACCAACGTAGGGCAAACTGGCTGCTGCGTAATTGGCCGTGCGAGAAAACACGCAGCAGCTCTCAAACAGACACCGCCTCGGCATTTGGCAGTGCATTGCGAACAATGCCCGTGCACCTCCTTGTTGTCAAACGCAACCATCCTGGGACGGCACAATAGAAAAACAACTAGGGAATTTCATTGAGCGCTCTTCATCAAAACGAGGGTGCCGATAAGTGTTCCGTGAGCCGTCTGTGGCCATGTTAGATAAGGAAATGTTATTTTTAGAGGGAATGGCGCGGCTGGGAGTGACGTGGTTTTATCAAGGTATTTTAGGTCACTGTGTTTTCTACTAAACTTTCAGTTGCGAGTGCGCTCGGCGTTACCGTTACCTTCTTCACTTTGTCCCCTGTCCGTCAGCACTTCTATCCCGACATTTTTGTGCCCTGCTTCAAACCTAAACTAAGAGGGCAAAGAGTGGCATGTGACCTTGATCCCTCACCCACGTCGCCGCTTCCACACGCTCAGCCGGCTGCCATAGCGCCGTTCCGCGGTCACTCAGTGCTCACTCACCCACGACGAAAACCATGCTGCACACCGTGCCTCGCTCCGATTCCGGCGAAGTATCGAAGAATGGCGAAACTAACGAAGTGCGAGAAGAACACCGCCAGGAGCGTGGCACTGGAGCCGATCAGGAGCAGGGAGAGGATCGTCCTCTTGCGGCCAATCCTGCGACCGTGTTGAGAACGACGAAGAGTTACAAAAGTAATCATAAAAAAACGAAGGAGAAAAAGAGCTCCAGATACATGCCAGGGGTCTCAAGTAAAGAAACTCTGTAGAGTGTATCTAACATAAAAGAAAAATTCCGGATATAAGAAATTATGAAGGCAATACGAGACTGCTTCGACTTTGCTGTTGTTATTTTTATCTTTCTAGTGTCTGAGTAGCATCTGAAACAAACCCAGTGTACGGTATTCATATGAAGTTATCAAATTGCTTGTGATCGATTACTTTGCGGAGTAATATTGTCAATCATTTGAATACATCAATTGGGAAGTAATCTCAAGATTACTCCCCAATTAATTTAGTACTTCCGCAGGATGACTGGAATTACTAGCAACTGTTACTTTTTCCCGCTCCTATTCTTAAGGGCGCCCTTGGTACAGAGTTTCCCACCAAGGAATCCTCAAACCAAGCCTCTTACAGAAGATGCTACAAGGTTATGAATGACATGATACATACCATGTTTTCTGGGTAATATTCCGAATGCTATACACTGTTTAAGGGCTAAAATAGCTTCTTTGCGAGCTTCTTTGTGAGCTAAGCGAGACATCTGTCAAGGTGTGCCATGTACAAGAAAAATTTTTTGTCGACCAACCGCCAAGGGGCGGACTATGCACGGCGTGCGGACTATATGCACCGGGTGCGGACTATCTAAGAAAAACTTTTGTTTTCGGCCTAAGTTGGCTCATGCAGACTATGCACCGGGTGTGGACTATAGCCTGGAAAATACGGTATATTTTATAGTTCCGTGATTCCAACTAAATAATGGACAGCACAGAAATACCCGTTTTGAAACCGGCGGAAAAATCTGTCGTTTTGGAAACCTTTAAGGATTCCGAAGAGTGAGGGCATACTTTTTCAAGTAACGGCCAATTACTCTTCTTCTCAAGTAATAAGTAACTTAATTGAATACCTTTTTAGCCGATACTGACTGTAATTTATTCGGCTACTTACTTTTTTGGGTACCGCGTACAACCTTGGTCTGAATCGAAAGTGCGAGTACCCGTTATTTGATGGTAATTCGAGACATGTGAGGTCTGAAGATGACAAGCTGTGTTTGCAGAATAAACGTAAACTCGCCCCGGCTGAGTGAAAAAAACAAACAACATTTTGGGCTATTTATATAATATATATATAATAACTATCACTATCTAACGAGTAACAAGGTACAAATGCCGTTTCGGCCAAACAACACGTCAAATGCACTCGTTAGTTAATCACTGAAGACTTCCTGTCTCGAATGTATAAACTGCTGTTGGCGTGAGCACGATATCGACGCTTTGTAGCCTTTAATCTAAAATATATATTGTCAGGAACCAATTTTAGCACTTAGTCAGTAAATGAATAGAATGTTCCACCAGACTATGAGTTTTTGATGGAAGCCTTGTGATTCTAAGGGACAGAAGAAAAAAAATGCTATCGCTATTCGCGCTAATAGCGTTGCCGGTGCAGAGAGCCCGACACAGTACGAACACAGGATCCTTGGCTTGCTTCATCCTTCCCCCTCAGAGGCTCAATGTTTTGTGCCGTAGGGAAATGTTTCCATGAGGCATTGACTTGAGCGACAAACTTCGTTGTTTTGTTCTTAAATCTGTTGTAGATATCATCCAATTTTATCAAAATCCAAAATAGGCAAATGACAAATTTTTTTTAATTTTTACGAGTGTTATTTTTTGTACCGAAACTTAGCTTGATCTTTTTTGCGTAGCAATTACACGACCATTAAAGTGAGACGACATGGTGTAAGTGATTATAATGCAATTAATGCAAAGGTGCAAGCAGTGGATAGAACGACAATAATAATCCATGGAGAAGAGGGAATTAAGGGCAGCTGAAAGAACCCGTTGGCTCTACTAACGTCTAACTCCTGGTTAGCTCAGTTGGTAGAGCACTCTACTGAAAATGGGGAGGTCCCTGGTTCGATACCAGGATCAGGCGAAGTTTTGGTCCCGCACCAGTCACCTACCTGTGTTTGGAGATTTGTGTTTCTCCTTTGTCCCCTTTGTTCCCCTTATCCAGGAGTTATTATTGTCATGGTGCGTAAGTAATGGTGCAACTTATCCGGAGGCTATCAACAATTAAAGAAAGACCATGAGAACGCAAGAAGGAGAAATAAGGCAGCCAGAAAAAGGATGTGCAATTTCTTGACTTGGATGGCCTAAGGATGGCCGAGGTTAATTGTTTGCTCTACGTGGAGTTAATCGTCTATTCGACAAGAAACCGAAGAGTGAAGACGAAGCGCCCGAGGACATCAGAATTGCCAAGCTCTGACTAAAATGACGGGTGGGTAGACGTAAAGCTAGCTGTTTCTGTCTCTGCTCACTCTTAGAACGCGTTCGAACGCGCGAACGCGAACGCGGAACGCTGGAGTCCGCCTTTTGGCAAATGAAGGCGTTCGAAGTGTGAGTAGAGACATAGCCTCCTCTATTACTCACAAAGCCTGGCAGTTCGACGACAGAGCCATAGAGTTCCCGGTCGCAGACTTGGAGCGCGAGGATCTGGTAGCACAGAGCATCAAAGAGCCATTTCTCGGAGAACCTGGACGTCAGCGCACAGCTTTTGCAGCGGCGTGGACCCGAAGCACACTTGTTCGCTCGGGAGAAGTGTGTTTCGGCGTCTCGCCGCAGCGCGGCGCCAGTCACGTGGCTCTCCTCTCATCCGTTGTCTGCCGCTCCACCTTTTCCATTTCGGCGGCCGCTTTCGTGGCGATCTGCCAGGCTTTGTCAGTATATAGAAGGCTATGGTAGAGACTGAGGCAGCTAGCTTCGCGTCTACCCTCTTATCATTCGAACCAGAGCTCGGCGTTCCTGATGTCCCCGCGCACTCTGGTCTCCTCCTCTCACTTAGTTTTTACCCTCATATACTCGGTTCACCCTTAAGCTAAGACTGCAGCCAAAGCTACAAGCGCGAGCTAGCCCGTGCTCTTGGCTTGAAGACGTACATTCCTATCGCGAGTGCTCGAGCTACGCAAGGACGCTTCAAAGCAGAGACCTCGAGCTCTCGTGCTTGTGGCATTGACTGCAGTCTCAGCCTAGGGTTGAACGGAGTATTCGCGGTGGGAAGCCTGCAAGGGGCGCTTCTGTCTTCTCACTATGGGAAGTGCACGCGTGCTACCCACGCGGTGATGTTTTAATTTTCATAATACCTAGAAGCTTGGCATTGCAAGTTCTTGCACCAGCAGAGGAAGTTGAAATATCCTCGCTATGGATTATGAAAAAAAAAGAAAGAAATGCACCAGGCGGTGATACCTATACTTCTCGCTGCGAATATACCTCCCCTTCACCCTGAAGCTGAGACTAGAAGCTCCGCCTTCAGTGCGAGCTCGCTGGCTTCCCGGAATGCTTTGGTTGCGCGTGCCTCCGCATTCACACTAGTTTTAGAATGGCAGAAAGCTCGCGCTGAAGGCGGAGCTTCCAGTCTCAGCTTCAGGGTGAAAGGAGAATAGGAACTTACATGATGAGAACGGCAGGAAGGGCCTTCGTTTGTCTCACCTCCAGCGCGTGCCTTCTACTTCCTTCTACCTTCAATAGCGCCTCGGGGCCTTGTAAGTCTCCAGCGTTCAGGTCCAGCCAAAGCGCGGCAAAATACAATGATAGCATGCTGGAGGCGGGGAATTCTAGAGAGAGACGTCCTGGTGTTTTCGACGGCAAGCTACCGACAGACCGAAGGATGGCCTAACTTACCTATCAGCGAGGAACCCCGAGACAAGGTAGCCGGTTATTGACCCCGCCCAGAAGGCTCCGTGCACCACGTACACCTTCCAACTCTCGCTGCAGACCCATTGATTCTGAAAGCGGAACGACCGGAGCAGCCATTAGAACAACTACCGCTAGTAAGAAATAAGTCGAACGACGATTAGAATAGTAAAAAGCACTAATGTTTGTAGGGTAGGACAACTAGACTACAATAAAAATATGGCTCGACGACGTTGTTTTTTTCTTCTTGAGTGTGTTTTCATGAGTATATGTAAAGAATAGGTGTACAAGTGAAGAGGATCAGAGTTGTGACTTCAAACTTTGCAAAATCTTCAAACTGGCGAAGAAACAATGAAAACACGCACCTATGTGTGCATGTTCATTATCTTATGTTTACTAGTCTGCGATATCAATTATTGGGCTCATCAACACTCGTGGAACGATGAACGTTAAAATGGTGCCCTTCATCATGCAGACCCTGAGTCACCTGGAGTATGGCCCAATCCCATCCAACCCGCCTAACTGCCTGGAGTGGAAAAAAACACCGGCGCCATCTTCTAAAATGTCACGCTGGATTATCTGCATCTCGCCGCGGTGGCGCCATCGGTAACGACAGCGTGACTGCACAAGATCCCGCGCATCGACAGATCGCCCATGGGACCGGCAACACTCGTTAAACGATGAACTTTAAAATGTTGCTCTTCGTCATACAGGTTGGTGAACCAAAGCCGTTTTATCGTTTAAGAGAGACTGTATTTGCCTTGTAGTCCTGTCGAGCCCACAGGCATGCGTGACATCTCTTTGGAAACTATTGCTTTTGATATTATGTGGGAATGTAGAACCCAATTCAAGTCTGCTGACCAAGCCCCAAAAGAGAACTTTAACTAAGTATTCATGCCAATTGTAAAAACACTTGAAACTTGACAGTCTGCCTAAATAAATCAAGTAAAGGAACTCGGAGAAAAGCCAACACAAACGGACAAACTTGTAACCTGTTTATATTCGCGAATCACTAGCTTAGACACTGATCTGGCTCCTGTGAAATCAAATTTTGTGGCAGTTCACGCCGAGGACGCTAACGTTGCTATCCACTGAGTGTCATCTGAAACACTTACAAGCGAGGTGTGACGATGCAGAGAGCCGAGCCCGCCGGTCTAACTGCTATTTGTGCTGAGTCAGAGCAGATTGTCCGAACTATGTGCGCTAATCGATTCAAGACAATCTGACATAGTCCTTTAACTGAAACGTGACTTACAGACGAGGTTCGTGACTCGGAAGTGTTTCTCTCGTCTATGAATTATAAAAAAATCAGCAGAACCCATCCTTTGGGAATGATTATCTACGTTAATGCGAATAGCATCAAACGGTGCGGAGTTATGCGCGTTCGTCAGGTGGCTGGCACCAGCTCTAGATACGCCGGCCCACTCTTGAGGCGATTCTAAATTTGTTGACACTTTCACAGCCCTGCGCACGATCTCCGCAGCCCAGCACGTGCGTTTAGTGTCACTTCGGAAGGCGAGCAAAGCACGCGCCATACGCACAAACACTCAAAATGGTACCGACCAGACTTTCTGGCGTCTCAGCTAGTCTCAACCAGTGTTGCGGAATGGGCACCCCCATTCCATTCCAATTCCATTCCGAGAATTAGAATTTTCGATAATTCAATTCCTTTCAACTCCTAGGAATGGGGACACTGGGCCCATTCCCACTCCTGGAATGGCTGAATCGTTCAATTCCATTCCTCTAATTCCTAAACGTAAAAATTGGCACTTGACAGCTACATTGTGCAATGTTGCCGACATAAGCAGCATAAAGCTGACATTATCAAACGCATAGCAATTGCGAAAAAATTCTAAATGCCTCGAAAAAGCAGATTTTACTAAGCTCACGGCGCTGGATTGCCTGGGGTGACTCGTAGCGTCCGCAGCGGTCCATCGCAAGGTGAAACAAGGTATGCAGAAACTAAAGTCAAAGAAATGGAGCGGGCATCCGCTAGCTTGCTTGCAACGTTACTAAACCACTCAGTTGGGAAACTGCCATAGAGACTGCTCTGAAAAAGTGGCCCTGATCTGTCCTCAAGAACCGAGCTGATGGCGAACACAACGCCGCCATTTCTCCCGCAGCAGGCCACTCGAGAACCTGCACGTTACTTTCGTTTTGGCTTTAATCGGCCATTTTGGCGCCGAAGCAGATACAGTGGAAGAGGTTACAGGGTGCCACCCCCGTCTCCCAGCGGCGCGCCGCGTCTAACTATTAAAGGTAAAATGCACCTAGGTCGGGACGCGCTACCTGAAAGCACCGCTGAGGCATGGTTGTATAAAAACAATATTAATTGTGCCGCAAAGTCTTGCAAATTAGAGATTTTAAAAACATCACACGCCCTTCATTTTTTACTTTAAACTCCAATAAATTTCATACAAAAAGTCTTTTCCGTTTGTTCTTACGCAAAAACATGCTTTCTAAAAGCTCAAGGGGACCACAGTACAGACAAATGATAAAGCGTGGCGCTGTTGTCGTATTTAGCTCGATCTCGGTGGACGCCAGCGGCCCACGCTTCGACGGCGAGTTTCCCAAGTGAGTGTTTTAGTAACGTTGCTTCTGTAACCCTAACCCGCTTGACTGTAAAACATATAACACAGAAAACAAGCATTGGAACAAAGCCCAAGTAAGGCGGGATTACACGTCAAAAATGCAGTATAAAAAAGACAAGCGTGGGAGCAAAGCGCAGAGAAGAGAAAAGTGTAATCTCGTTTTGTTTTAATGCTGAAGCAAATCCGGATTTCGCACTTCAATGGAGTGCGCGCGAATGAACGTGGAAGGCAGCAGGGTTGGCCACCCTGCTAAACAACGCTCCTCGCACTATAAGAAAAATCAGCAGAACCCATCCTTTGGGAATGATTATCATACGTTAATGCGAATAGCATCAAACGGTGCGGAGTTATGCGCGTTCGTCAGGTGGCCGGCACACTCTAGATACGCCAGCCCACTCTTGAGGCGATTCTAAATTTGTTGACACTTTCACAGCCCTGCGCACGATCTCCGCAGCCCAGCACGTGCGTTTGTGTCACTTAGGAAGGCGAGCAAAGCACGCGCCATACGCACAAACACTCAAAATGGTACCGACCAGACTTTCTGGCGTCTCAGCTAGTCTCAACCAACGGGAGAGGTCAGCACGGCCGCTAGCTCGCCTCTCCCGCGCTCGGGAGAGGGTGATGTAGCGGCCGTGCTCACCCTCACGAGAGCGGAATGAGCCCTCGTGCATGGAACGCGCGCGCACCGGTAGCTGTGACAGCGCTGTAAAGCGCGTCCTATGGTAAAGATATAAACAACCAATTAGAGTGCGTCGAATGACTGCCTTCATAGCTCTGTGGTTAGCGCGTCTGCCTGCTGATCAAAGGGTCAACGGTTCAATCCCAGCCGGCGTAGGTCTTTTTATTTATTTATCGACCCGCGGCGTAAAAGGTTAGATAGCCAGATAGATAGATAGATAGATAGATGGATAGATACATAGACGAAAAGTGCGTGAAGTATCCAAAGAATGCTATTCAGCATTAATATTCGCATTAAAAAAATTGTTGTGTGTATGTTTATACAGCCGGAAGTTAGTCTGCCTCGGTGGGCCTCTGGTGTCCCAGCTTTTGATGAGCAATTTTAGCCAGTGCGGTACAACCGCTAACCTGTGGTCTTTAACGTGCACCACGCAGTACACGACCGCACGCCGGCACGATGCTCATCCAGATCAAAACGGGCAGGGTGGGATTCAGCCCAGGATCCCTGGATTCTGCAGCGCGAGCTTTTGCTCCACGTGCTCCGGAGCTGGTGCGCGCTAGCCCACTCAGCCGCCGATCCCCCAACTATAAGAAAACAATAACTGATCATCTTACGGCGGAGCGCTTGAGTCAACGAGTTATCAGAGCTCTGCGAGTTAGGAGGCAGTTGCATTTGGAATTATGCAGGCAGTTGCATTTGGAATTATGCAGGCAGTTGCATTTGGAATTATCGAGAAAAGTGGACCACCTGAAGCATCCTGAAGCACATGTCTTATCTTCTGCTACGGTTGAAAAATCGATACGGTGGCATCCCCGTTGTGACGGTCCTACCTGCCGACCCTCCGCCTCCAACGCATAAATGGCAGTTTTCAATTTTCCTCTAGCATCATTCAAACAGAGACCTCGTGAATTGCGACCTGAGATGGCTGGCACAGGTGCGAGCTGTCCGAGAAACAGCGCGCTCGAGACGAGTCGCCGGTGTACTAAGTCTGGGTTCGCACAGCGAGCCCACGTCTGGCCTCCTTTCTGGGTATCGGATCACCAGAGCAGCGGGTCACGTTCACGTCGACTGATGACCTACCCTTGAGCCGTGCAATATTATAGACGCAGACGCACTCGGATATGTGTTGAACTTCACTGGTGAAAGGTGCCACCGCCGCCCTCCCCCTCCCGCCTTTGTTATTTGCTTTGACGCTTGTTTTTTGTAATGCATTTTTTGTTTGCGTATAAGTCCGTTAGGGTTTTACGCGGGTTCGCAGTTTTCCCGCTTAAGTTATTTCTGAACAACTGACTCGCTGACTGGCTCGGTATAGCTGAACGTAAATAAATATATACATTAATTAATTAATAAAAAAAAATATAAAGAGCCTGGCCCATTTCATTCCCATTCCATTCCGGGCAGAAGGCATCTGATTCCATTCCCATTCCATTCCCCTGAACGTTGCCGCCATTCCATTCCCATTCCATTCCGGGGTCGCGAAAACGCGGAATGATTCCGGAATCATTCCAACTCCGGAGTGGCAACTCCGCAACACTGGTCTCAACCAACGGTACTCTAAACGGTTGTTTATATCTTTACCATAGGACGCGCTTTACAGCGCTGTCACAGCTACCGGTGCGCGCGCGTTCCATGCACGAGGGCTCATTCCGCTCTCGTGAGGCTGAGCACGGCCGCTACATCACCCTCTCCCGAGCGCGGGAGAGGGTGAGCTAACGGCCGTGCTCAGCCTCACGAGAGCGGAATGAGCCCTCGTGCATGGAACGCGCGCACCGGTCTATGACAGCGCTGTAAAGCGCGTCCTATGGTAAAGATATAAACAACCGTTTAGAGTGCGTTGAATGACTGCCTTCATAGCTCTGTGGTTAGCGCGTCTGCCTGCTGATCAAAGGGTCAACGGTTCGAATCGCAGCCGGCGCCGGTCTTTTTATTTATTTATCGACCCGCGGCGTAAGGGGTTAGATAGCCAGATAGATAGATACATAGACGAAAAGTGCGTGCAGTAGCCAAAGAATGCTATTCGCATTAACTATTCGCATTAATATGTACAGATGTGATAGAATGTGCTGACGGGCGGAGGTGTACTAGCATCTGTGAAGAACCGAATGACGTCGTCCCTTGTGACTACGGCAGCGGGCTTAGAAATGGTTTGGTTACACAATTCTTTTCCCTCTAATCAAACAATCATTGGCCTCTCTTACAGACTACCAGACAGTAATGATGCCTTTGTGCCTTTATTACAAGAGTGCCCGAGGGAGGAAGAATAAGTGTTTCGAAGACGGTAGCGTTTTTTCAAGCTCGCTCCCTTGAATTAACATTTTTACTCTTATCAGTCGGTCTGAATAGTTGGAACTCCGGACAACGTTCTTAAGTTGACTGCCCCGTCCACGATGGGGTCTCACTCACCGGCCTTTTCCCGGTGCACGGGAATCGACCTTGCCATGTCTTCTGGGCCACACTCTCTACACTCAATTGATCACGTCTCCACTGACCAGTACAGTCTGTCTTCCTCCATCTGCGGCAGCTCAATCGCTGGATCAGAAGACAATGACTCGCCCATGGATACCGCTGAGGACATCCCTCCAGGTCAGCAATGTGCCACAACCTCTTCGCGGCGGGTCATTGTACCAATTAGTGACGCATAACTTTCTGACTTTGACGAACCAAATTAGAATGATGCCAAGACAAGAGAAAAAAAAAATACTAGCCTTAATTCGAGCCTTAATGCTGAGACAGTCTGTAGAGCTGCAGTAGTGCCTCCAGGGCTTACTGTCGTATTTGCGCCATTTGAGGAGGAGGAGGGGGGGGGGGCACGTAATTACGTCTCTGAGTAGCCTAAAACTGTCCCTTGCTCTGGAGAAGATGTTCTCTGAATGTATCTTGGAAATAAGGTTCAACAACCGCCTGAATCTTATTGCCGTTGAAGTAAGAAACGGACAGACGACGCGATGGCTGCTACGCTGCGCGATGCTCTATGGAATCAAAGTCAGAGTGTATGAGCCTCTCCCAGACATTTCGCCACAGGTGCAATTAGGGACGTGGACACCACGCTGACTGATGAGGAAATCGCCAACAATTTAAGGTCCCATGAAAACAGTTGCTCGTCTTCGACGGCTAGGCAAAAGTTCAGCGATCATGGTCTCCTTCTGTGGATCGACGTTTCCAAGCTACGTTTACCACGTTCATGTCCGGCATTCAGTTTCTCAATTCCAAGAGAACCCTCTCTAATGCCGGAAGTGCTGCCGCTATGGATCTCGAAAGGCAACCTGCAAGCGCAGTCCAATGTGCAACCGCTGCTGCGGCACTAACGAAGACAGAGACTCCTGCTGTGCTCAAGAGAAGTGCATTACCAGCGGCTTCGCACACTCGGCTACATCACCATCCTGTTCAAAATTGCCGCAGAAAAAAAAAGACCAAGAATTACTCCAGACAACACGCAGTCGATTTTCGCACTGCCAGAACTGCAGTTCATGAATCCGAATGGCCGGAGCTGTTCAGAAAAAGTGAAGAGCCCTCTTCAACTGCGCAGGACAGCTTGGATACCATGAGTGAGAACCAGGTGCCAGAGAAGCCCACATACGCTGCACTAACTAAGGTTCCAAGAAAGAACTAAACAGAGGTACCTCTGACTAAACAAGGGCCCATTTCTCCTGACGTAATCCAACTCGAAGATCCGACAGCGTCAGGGAACGCACCTGCCGAGCGAAGTAAGCCAAGAACACCAAAGCGTAAGACTCCGCCCGTGTCAACAGACACAGCTCCAAGCAAGGGGTGGATTGCGAAGCTTCAAGCATCAGCATACATAATTTGCAAGCTTTTGGAATCTATTGACGCAGAATGGGCCCGTAGCATCCCTACGCTTCTTCAAAAGGCCCTTCCCCTTATTAGATCATTGTAAATGGCGAATTGGAGTCCCCAGGCAATTGCCACGCCACATTCCTCTTCAGAACTTACGGTCAGGCAGTGGAAGTGCCGTAGACTCTGAAGAAACCGCGGCAGCCTCATACAGTATCTTCAATCGCAAGCTTCCCCACCCGACATCATCTTTCTACAGGACTTCGCACCATTCCTAATCTTCCTGTACATGTGACACATGTGGCACATAACGATCCCAAACAGGATCAGCTTGTGGCCACCATAGTCAAGCGCCTTAACACCGCGGTCGACTTCACTTCAAACAACCAGGCTGTTTCACATGTCTTGAACTCCTTCCCGCCTCCCCACGCAAGCGTAACACACAACCCCTCCGCCTACTCAGTGTCTATAGCCGCCTCCAAGATTACTATGCACGGTTCGACATGCTGTTTGAAGCCGCACGGCGTAAGGATTGCGCCACATTCATTGCAGGTGACTTTAATACCCGTGCCACACGGGCAACTCGAATGCCATTTACAACGAATGACATTTGTGTGATCGGCGAATCAGCTCGCAATCTGTCGCGCGTTGAATGCGCTACGCCCGGAGTGTCGCGCGCTGATTGGCCTTCCGCTCAAATGTCATTCGTTGTAAATGGCATTCGAGTTGCCCGTGTGGCACGGGTATTACGCTCCTCATCCCACTTGTAGCCACCCTCGCGACACACCTCACGGCCGCAAGCTACACACTTTGATCTAACAACACAATGTCAGTATTCTTACTGATCCATCAACACCTACACGTCTTGGCACGAGCGTTGGACTCGACACGTCTCCAGACCTCACCCTCTACCATGGCACAAAACCCTGCACATGATACAGCCTTGAGGAACAGCTCGTTTGTGACCATTCGATTCTTGCCACCCATATCAATACTAAAGACTTCGCGGGGGAGGCACTCCAAATCCGTAATGACAAACGTTCCGCGCATTTTCCTCTTCTACTTCACCCGACGCACTCGCTGATTGGGTGCAGACACTGCAACCCCATCTAGACCGACACACACGCACCCTTACCACTACTCCCGATGCACCAGATACATTCTCCCACCTTCTTTACCCATGGGAAGCACGCCGCGGCCTTATCAAACGGTGGCAACGTCAACGCCACAACCGAAAGCTCAAACTATTCATTGCAGAACTCACTGTAAAGGCTGCAAGCTGTGTTGCCAACCTGACTGGCATAGGCTGTGCGACAAGCTCAGTGGCACGCTCCGTACTGCACGAACGTGGTCCCTACTTTGTCATCTAATACAACCAGGCCATGCTCAATCAGACAAGGCCAAAGTCATTTACAAACTCCTCCACACCACTAACCTAACAGACTCCCAATGCGTTACCTTCCGCCTCCTGACACTCCACGCTACGTGGACTACACGGGTCCCCCCAACGATCTTCCTTATCTTAACGTGTCAATCACGGATATTGAGATTCGCGCTGCACTCACCGACATTCGCCACAACAGATCCTCTGGTCCCGACAAGATTCGCTACTCTCTTCTCTACAACCTCTCTGTTTCAGACACCACTCTACTTTACTCCCTACTTAAATGAGGTGTGGGAGTCAGGTGCCCTCTCAAAGGAGTGAAAGGAAGCCACAGTCGTTCTGATTCCCAAGCCTGGCGAACCCCTTTCCTTGGAGAACCTGCGCCAAATTTCTCTTACCTCATATCTGGTCAAACTGCTTGAGAAGGTTCTGTGGCTTCGCCTACGCAAACTTCTTGCCGGCACCTCCACCCTTTCCCACAACCTCTATGGCTATCGTAGTGGTATTTCCAGTGAAGATGTACTGCTCCACCTCAAACACGATGTTCTGGACGTTCCGAGCACTGCCCAATATCGCGTTGTCCTTGCCGCAGACTTTAGTGGGGATTTCGACAACCTGTCCCACGACGTGGTCCTTGAACAGTTGGCAGCCGCTGGCTGCGGAGCGAAGGTGTACAATTATATCCGCAATTTCCTCCACGACAGATCTGCCAGCCTCGCTCTTGGTCACCTTCGCTATCCCACTGCATCGGTGGCAAACCATGGCACTTAGCAAGGCTCTGTGCTATTCCCCCATTTGTTAAACCTTGCTATGCGAGGCTCTCTCCCCTTCTGGATGAGATCTCGGATATCCGTCGTGCACTTTATGTGGATGACATTACTGTCTCGGTAACGACAGGCTTTCTCTGACAGATGGAAACTCAGTTAAAAGAATCTGCTACTACCATCGAGCAATATGCCCGGCATTGAGTCCTCACATGTTCTCCCGCTAAGTCAGGGTTACTAGTCTAGACAAAACACGCTTGCGGACAAACCGATCTTCCCCTTACCATCACACTAGATGACACAACTGTCCCGTGTAAATCGGCCATAGGGGTGCTAGGCTTCACGTTACAATCCAACGTTAAGGTAACACAAACTCACCTCCCAGTGAAACCAAATCATGCACATGCTACGCCGCGTCTCTAACCACCGAAATGGCCTTAAAGAGGCAGATGCCTTATGCCTTATTCAGACCTTGATTCATGCACGCTTACTCTAACACCTATCGTACCACAACCTCACCCAGACCGAACACAAACGTATGTGTGCCCTACTATGGAAGGCGCAGAAACTGGCGCTCGGTCTCCCCGTTCACACAGCCACCGTTTGCCTAAAGCGGCTTGGGGTGACCAACACCCTGGAGGAACCCATAGAAGAGCCGCGGGCTGTCCAGTTGACCCACTTGCACTCGACGGCTCAAGGGCAGAGCCTCCTTGCCACCCTTGGTTTCCCACCCTGTCTTGCCTCCCTCACCACTGCGGTTCTCTCCCGCGCTGTACGTGCCAAACTAATTGTGGCTCCTTTCCCCGCCATACGGATCCTACTCGTCACTCAGCCCGGCGCAACCATCGCTCGCGCTACCTGCGACGCACGTATCCGGTAGGCTGCGATACCGTTCGTGCCCTCCTTACGGACGCGAATCCGCAGAATGCACGCGGGGGATCACGGCGGTCGTCAATTGTAATCTCAGGCTGGTCCACGCCGCCACGGAACTTGGTCTCACCGACGTTTCCCCTCCTGGAGGAGCGTGCGGTCGCCAGGGCAATCCTTTCCACCTCCACTCTCTCTTCTTCTACTCCCACTCACAATCTGACGCACTTTCAGACGGCCTGCCGCCACTCCCTTTACAACACCTTACGCAGCTGCACTGCGTCCCTGCTCGACTCCTTCCTATCCTTCACCTCCCACACTTTCCGGTTGGTCTGGGTGCCTCCGCACGCCGCCGTCCCCGTTGATAAGTGCGCTCATACGCTCGCCAGAGAGCTCTCACACCGGTCACCTGGGGAAGCCTCTGTCACCATCCGACAAGCCCCTTTCTCATACTAAACTCACCTAGCTGAGCTACGCCTCGATCGACAACATTATCTTCTTCCACATACTTCCCTTATGGTGTATTCGCACGACGGAGTTTCTTCCCGAGGAGAAGAGTAAACGTCATCGAGTTTTGAGGTCACGTGTTCCGCGTCACGGATGTTCGCTGATCCCCCGAGCTCGCGGCGTGCTCGCGGGGACCCGAGGAGAATCTGTGACAGGTCTACAGAATATCCGCCGTTCCGTCGGTATCCGTCGGAGCGGTCGGGCCCCCGCTTTTGTCCCCCTGCTTTTGGGGAGGGATAATGATGAATAGCTTTCAAGTGTGGGGTGTCTTTTCTTTATTTTTTGCCTGCCTTTTTGTTGGATGAGCCCCCGAAAGTCGCCAGCAGGCTTGAAGTGTGGGGTGTCTTTTCTTTATTATTTTTTCCCTACCTTTTTCTTAATGAGCCCGTAAAAGTCGCCAACAGGTTCGCGAAAAGACAAACTCCGGCGACTCAACTACATGCGACTCCGTCGTGCGAATGCTCGCTTGGATAATCTCCACTGCCTCCTCCTTCTCGTGCCGTTTCCTTCTCTCAGCTCTATGACGTACTCGGTTTTCTCCGGGGATAAAGATCCCTCGTGCGAATACACCATTATGGTGTATTCGCACTTTCCCGACGCCCCTCTTCCACTTCTTACGTGTATCCCTCCCGAGGTCGGCCTGAATGCCCCCTCCGGCGATCGTCTCACCCCTCTCCTTATGGTCTGGCAATGCCAAGCCTTCCCTCTGTCTTGCCTCTTCCGAACCCCTCCCCCACCTCCTGGGAGGAGCGCCTGACTGATGACACGGTCATAGGCCAGTAATGGCTGGTGGACCGCGCCAAGTTGGTGGCCGCCACGTATGGGGCCCTGGACTAGGGGTCCCAACTGGGGGTACTGGAACCCATCCTTGCAATAAAGTTCACTCATTCATTCATTCATTCAAAAGTGCCTCAGTAATATATCCTTGAAATTATCTAAAGCAACGCTTATACTTTTCGGCGATTTTAACTACCCCTTCATCGACTGGAACAAGTTAACAGCAAGTGACAAAGAATCAAGATGGTTCATAAATATGGGTTGGGACTTCAACCTTACACAACTAATTAGTCAGCCAACTAGAATCAATAATCACAGTAGCAACATACTTGGTCTTTGCTTATCTACGGATCGCAATGTTATGAACAACCTTTCACTACTAACTGGGCTACGTAACCACCTCACTGCATACTTTTATTTTTTGTTTCCTATTCATCGCCAATACCATAAGCAAATAAGAGATTATAACAAAGCCGACTACAATTCAATTGACACTAAGCTAGAAGCCTTTTATGAGTCTTTCAGGGAGGCATCCCATAGTTTCTAGATTGAAGAAAATTGGCTTAGATTAAAAAAATAATAGATTATCATTTCTCGCGAGCAAATACGTGCCTCTGGTTAATTTCCAGACAAATAGTCACAACCCTTGGTATACTAAAGCAAACAAGCGACTAGGTAAAAATAAAAAAATATATTATTTAAGCGTGCTAAACTGTCTCCCTCAAACATACAGGCCTTGAATAAATATGAAGAATGCGAAGAATTGTATAAATACGAAATTTCAAAAGCCAAATAAAAATTTTACGGCATCGACCTATTAAAAGTATTGCCTGATAAACCCAAGCAGTTCTGCAATGTAATCAAGGCTAAAGCGTTCACCCTCTTGCTCTAACCGATAACGAAGGTCAAGTTCTGTCTGACGACCTGTGTGCTGATTGCCTGAACGACTATTTTTTTTTTTCTATCTACACCAAGGAAAATCTAAACATCATCCGCAGCTTCTTACCCTCACTCATCCCTCTATGGAAACCATCGACTATACAGGGGCTATCAACGCCATTAAAAATAAGAAACTTTCCTCAAGTTCTGGCGATGAAATCATTAACCAAAAAAAACTAAAATATGCAAAACATACGTCATGTATGTTTTGATCCGATATTTTTCGTGAATCCCATTAGTCTGGTAACGTCCCTCATGACTGAAAAATTATCCGTGTCATCTCCATACATAAGTCCAGAAACCCAAATTCACCTTTAAATTACCGTCCTATATCACTGACCAGCATTCCTTTGAAAATATTGGAACATATCATATTTCTAAATGTTGTTATATATATCGAATCTCACAACCTTCGAACCGTAAACCAACACGGATTCAGAAACGTATTATCATACGAAACTCAACTCCTCGAATTTTTACATAACATTCATTGTAATTTGGAACATGAGCAACAAACCAACGCAATCCTTCCTTGACTTTTTGAAGGCCTTTGAAGGACAGAGTACTACCTGATAACCGCCTTATAATGAAACTTCTCCAGTTAAAAATGACCACTTTATAATTGCATACATTTCTCAGTTTTTTTTTTTTTTTTTGATCGCTGCCATAATACCGTTGTTAATAACTCAGTGTCATCTAAATCGAGGGTAACGTCCGGCGTTCCCCAGGAAGCTTGCTCGGACCACTTCTTTTTACACCGAATCTGTTTATGGCTAGGGTTCCGTGGTGTTTTCGTGTGAAGTGACTAAAAACTCTACACTCGCACCGCCGCACGTGCCGCACGCGCTTGCCTTCCCCGTATTAAAGATTCGAAGTAAATAACTAAAATAAAGCGTTGACGAACGCACATGCAGGATGCCATTTGTTTTAGGCTTTCGCTTTAGAACAGTTACTGCTGCAGACGCCGGCACGTGCGACGCGTGGAACACCATTCCCTACATTTTCCCTGATGCTTGGGTAATTATTAATAGGTCTATTCAGTATATTAGTTATCAGTAGTCATCATTTTCAAGATCAGTAGACTCTCAGGTAGATAATATTGAGGTTTGTCTAAAATTTGCTTTTTGTGCGACCCGCGTCGGCCATGTCTACGCTCGCACCGCCCTCTCTTTCTCGTCGTTCCAAGCGCTTGCGTGCATAGTCTCCTTTCCTTCCGCGCTCTCGGGGTGGCGGTCCCGTCGCGCGTGTCTAGTTTCCTCCGGCTCCTCGGGGCGGGTCTGTGTCGTGTGCAAGACAGCTTCGCTGGTCATCCACCTTCAAAAAGTAGAATGGCTCATGAGTTGTATAGTCAACATTAATGATCTCCTCTTTGTGTTTCTTCCACAATCCGCCTTTTCGCAGATGACTGCGTAATCTACGCACTATCTCGTGCGCCGACGACCACTAATCCCTTCAAACTGACTTGTCATACGTTGCAGATTGGTATGATAATTTGCAGATGTCACTGAACCTAGATAAATGCAATGTGCTCACCCTCTCACGTGTTTTGTCACCGCCTTCTTATAACTACAGCATTAACGATATTACACTCGGTTCATCCTCATCTTATAAATATCTTGGTCTTTATATAACCAGTGATTCAACATGGATCACCCACGTCAATCACAGTGTTGCTAAGGCAAACAGCACACTTGGTTTTTCGCGACGAAACTTGACTCCCCCCCCCTTCTCATAATGTAAAGTGAATTGCATATCTATCCGTAGCAAGTCCAAACTAGAATATGTTGAATCCATTTGGTCTCCGTGGCAAAATTACCTTAGAGACGATATAGAAAGTGTACAAAAAAGAGCGTTACAATTTATTTATTCCGATTGTTTTTTTGTTTTTTTTTACACAACCGTGTCTGAGTTGCGTAAACTACGAAAAATATTTCGTTTCACACTGTTTTACAAGGTTTACCACAATAACTCAACAATTAGAAAATAAACTATTTCTTCCTCCCCCTTCATTTTTTTTTCGAGATCAGATAACAGCTGTAAAATACAATCCATATATTAGCATTGCACCACTACTTACGCTAATTCTTCCATACCTTTCACAATTAATGACGAACGTATTTTAAAAAAATATTCTAGGAGAATTTTGAGGCATCCACATAGCACTAGCATTTTTTAATGTAAGTGTAAACTTTTGTCTATTTTGTTTCTTCAAAATTTGTTGACGCTTCTTTGTTTTGTTTTATTGATGAATGTTTATGTTTTTTTTTATGAGCTGCCCATCCCTCAATGCCCTGATTCCAGGGTCTTCAAAGGAGTACTAATAAATAAATAAATATAATTTGACCCCACAGATATATGTAATGAGTTCGTGGGCCCTGTAATGCTAGTTTTAATAAAGCAGATACATTAAATTGAAGACTGCGTTCTTGTACGCTCCATAATGCTCATGGCATCATTAATGCACACAACACAATGTAGAATACCGCACGACGTTAGCCAGAAAAAGTACTTTGTAAGCGCGGTGTTGGTTTCGCGTTTCAACTGCTGCGGATCCGGGATCCTTGCCGTGACGTCACAGATCAGTGTAGGTTCAGTCGGCGGTTGAGGTCACATTGTGCCTCGAAGAAAGTGTTGACCCAGAGAAGTGCGCGGTGCACCTCGTTTGTAACATAGTCAAGGAGAGCTCAAGCGAAATACGGCAGGGCGTGGCATATTCTGCTAACGTTTTTCCTGCTTCGTGATTGGTCCGTCGGCGTTCTCATCGGCGCAACGTAGGACTTTCATTGGTTTGCGGAGCGATAATGAGATTCTCAGGATTTGCCATGCCTTTCTCAAGCCGTCAAGGGCTACGCGGATAGAAAGTCGTCTGCTTCTTGGGCAGGAGTTTCGCGGAGGCTGTTTTCGACGCTTAGTTGGCTGATGGACAAAAATAGTTGTGTAGATCTCAGTGATAGATGCTTTGAGGATGCGCACTATTTTCAATCAGCCAATCGGCGTCGTTCACGTAACCTGCTCCAGCTGAGGCTTGCTCTCCGCGATAGCGCCGGATCGGGATTTTGCCTCGCCATAAAGCTGGATGTTTGCCACACCGTGATTGGCGTAATGCCGCCACGCCGTGAAGCGACATTTATTGCGAACATTATACCCGGACGGGCTTCCTGGTTTTTGGTCAATCGCGAACTTCGTTGCTAACGACGCTTTTGATTGCGCACGTGGCTAATGGGAGAAGCACACGGTCAGCCCCACCCGCCCGCGTCGGTTTTTGGCACAACCGTCATTAAGTCTTAAGGTCGATTTTGCAGAAATCGAAACCAAACCATATAGGATAGCAATAACGCGAGATAAATTATCTTTGTGGCCTTTGAGCATGGCATTGCGCGTTCCTTATGCTGCTTGATTCAAGGATGCAAAACGCGGTAGTTATGGTAAAAAGAAATCAATGATTTTGTGATATTTCACTCTTTTAAAGGAAAGGTTGTTATGGATGAATTTTTACCTTCTTCCCGGAGAAGATAGTTCAATTTACCAGCGTATTTTGCCAGTACACGTTGATTCTTTTTTCAAAATCTTTGCACCATTGCAAATAAACGCTTCACAAACGTTGATAACAGCAGCCACCAAAACTGACTCACTTACGGATGATTGCGATGACAATACACATGCCAAACTTGTCAGTACAGCAACGTGCCAACGGTAATGAGCATATAAGCAGCCTATAAACCTCTTTTAAAATGGTTTGTTATAGATTTTGATTATATAAGTGCCACCTAGACCTAAAAAATACGGTAATTACCCGACTGCAAAGAGACTCATGGAATCATATTGAATACTCCTCGGTAAAGGTTTTGGGCTTATAAAAGCTGCACTTGCCTCCATAGGGACGCTGGTGAATAAATTCATCGCATCGTACTGCCACCCAGGTGGAATAGACCGCCTTCTGGCAACTACGGTAGCATTGCCGCCACTGGAACAAGAAGCTGACACTTTCCTCTGGGCAACATGTAGTCAGTCCATCAAGCACTTGTCGCTGGCAGTTTCGTGAGAGGGGCTACTATCGGAGCTGAGTAGCACGAATGTCATGGCCAAAATAACACATAGGCCAATGCCGGTCCCGAAACCAAGTGTAACATGACAGTCTTGTTGAAGAAGCCGAAGCCCCCCAATTTCCTTGAGCACTCTCTCAAACTCCATTGTGGAAGGCGGGGACGCCCGCTGCTGCGCAGGAACGGTCTGAAGGCGGCCATGGTGAACGCCACGCGGGCGCAGCATGCAGCAAATAGAGCAGGCAACATAGGGCGTGCGCACGGGGGGGCGGGGGGGGGGGGGGTGGCCCCGCCCCCTCCGTCCTCTGAGGCGTAGGCGCAAAGTTGGCCCGACTCGGGCTGGCTGCGCCGGTGGTATGGTTCCTTTTCGGCGGCATAAAGCACCGAGCCGGGGGGGGTGCTCTGGGGAAACCATGAGACACAATGAAAAATCCTGCGCAGGCTATGACGATAGGGCTTTGATCTGAGAGGTCTTATTACCTTTACGTTATATTACACTAAAAAAGAAAAAATACACTATATCCCGATGAACAAGAATTAAACTGACAGAGGTGTGCAAATGATGGTTCAATTATACTTGCAATGTCATTCTATCCTTCACTGTGCAATGAAAATCCACGACCCCAGTTTTGTTAAAGGTATCAAACTATAAGGATGCCACTGCGCTTTTTGATTTAAGTCATATTCGTACACCTATTAAAGCAGCATTTGTGCAGATAAAATTATTATCAGTTTTCGTTACACAACAGACATAATAAATAAGTGAAAAACGCTGACGAAAATTCGCACAAGCGTGTTTAGAAAATCAGATAGCGCTATGTACATTCCAGACTTACTTTACGAACAGTTTCATTGTTTTCAATTATTCAGAGTAGTGGTAATCAATTACAACACCATTCGGATATCGCCCTGAGATAATAATCGTAGGTTCATGATATTAATAATACTTTATTTAATAACACTAAAAAAAAAAGGCAACATAAAAATTAAAAAAAAAACGAGCGTTATCGTAGTGCACTAAGATTTAATGCTACGGTTTGGCACAATGTCAAGACCTATTCGCTGAGGCGGATTTTATGTAAGTGAAATGAACAGGCTTTCCAGATGCACTTAACTTTGAGAAGAATATTGAACCTTGTTATGCTATAAACAATGCTGATTATGGCCAAACAAATCCAGAAAAATACCTGATAAGTAACCAGATGTGTTTTTATATTGTGGAGATTGTACATCTACGATAATTAGGGTCCCAAGGTCATGCGCTGGCGATAACCTGGCGGGAAAGCGTTTGGTTTGTTTGGGTTTAAAACCAAATGTGGCATAATGTCTTTCTCCTTCGGTTTTCTTCTCGTTTTGGGTGGACGGTGCGGATATCCGCAGATGCAGTCGCAAGATCCTTTACCTCACGCTAAGCGGCAAGCGATCTTATTGTCATGAAGCTATTGCAATGCTATTAGCAGGTGGACTTAATCACGATGGTAAAAAAAGAACTGTCGCAAAGAGTGGATTGCCTGTTATGTATGTATTTGTGCTTTTTTACCACTGGAAATAACGACTAGTGCAATGCAGTTGTAACGCCGTGCGCGTTAGCTGAGCTTATTTAGCGCATAAATGTTTGGCCAGATCAACAATGTTTTTAGTATAATTCCCAGACGACGTCGTTTACAGCGGGAACCAAGTTCAACACCTGTCGCTTGCGATACACGAACCACCAGTGACCCTGTGCCATCGTTGTTACTGTTAGTCTATCGGACAACCAGAGCGTATCCTGAGCTAGATAACAAATTCTAGGTTTAGGTGCATCAAAACGTTACATCCGGTTCTACAATTGTTGCCAAAATAGAGATATAAAAGATGAAAAACATACCTGAATCACAGCCTATTCTATGAACAAGAACCCCAGTTGCTATGGGGTAACACGGACCTTCCAGCGGTTTACAGGACATCGCGCGTAGGCCTCTAAAACGCCGCTGCTTGCTAGCCTCAGCTAGTCAGAGCGAACTGTTGTGCGATAGTGACATTTCGCAAGCAACGCAGTCTGTGACGTTCGAGAGGGCGTTATAAGTTCATGCCGCTTATTTCGTCGAAACAACAGATCTAAAACATGAATTATATCCATAGACTTCTTGGTAAGTGATAGCGCAAGGGCGAGCGTCCTCGAGGAGCATCTCGTCCTTTTTCTTTTTTTCTTTTTTAAGGCTACGTTAGCTATCTTGGAGTTAAGGGGCGTCTCGTGGCGAGGGAAATCCTCGACGTCTGCGCTCCCATCCGTCACGATTAAAGCTGCCAGACAGTTGCAAAAGAAAGAGACAGTAAGTGTTTAGTTGAGAAACAAAAGTGGGGCCTTGGTGGAGGAATGTCGCTTCGAACGGAACGCCGCTCAAGTGGACTTGAGAGATGATATAAGCAGCTAAAACGATTGGGAGCTCCATTTTAGGTAGTTAAGGTAACCCGCTTTTTAGATAAACTGTACAAAACACAAAAAAGATAAGTTTTCGCTTTTAATAACAAACCGAGCGATTTTGGCTTCTATGTTGGCTGTTCATCTTATTCACGCAGGTCGTTCCAAGTTTCAAAGATCATTATGCTGGCACGTTTGCTATATTTTATAGAGTGGGGCATCAGTAGTTCGCCGTGGAACTCAGGCACTCACTTCATGTGCTAATGATTAGAACATTGGATTTTCCTTTAATAAAATACCGATATTTTTTAGTGTTGTTCGTTGCGTTTTCATTTAATGCCCCTTGAGAAGATCTGAAGAGAGGCTCAGTGTAAATTTAAGTTTTCCCGAACTAAAGGTTGAAATATGAAATAACGGTATTCGAAAAACAACTGAAAAGAAAATAAAAACTGTGTAACACGCAATATTCCAGAGGTGCAAATTAAATTTCCGATACGAACAAGAAAAAATTACACAAACCTGTTCGGGCGTCATATCGTGTTGTCAGTTTTTCAATACAAAGTCAGCGTCCGGAGCTGTCAATGAAACAAAGATAAGGTGACGCCAAAATAACCAAATCCTCTATATCTTGTTTTATCTGTTTGCTTACACAAGGATAGACAGGATCTTTGCGAGGCCAAACCATATTGAGCACTTTCTTTTTATTTATTTTTTGTCAGGGATATCATTAAAAGAACGAACCAAAAGAAGAAAAAAAAATAACGAGGATTTGCACAAATCCGAGCGCGCGGAATATGTCAATATTGCAAATCGTTCTTGGAGGCTCCATAAAGACCCTTTCTTCAAGGGCGCCGCCATCTTAAATTGTCGTCACTTCCAGTATGGGCGAAAACATTGTTTTGCCGTCAGCAACGCCGATAGAGGGCTTTAGGATGTAAGCGTAACCGTCACACATTATCGTTTTGCCTCCCCCTTATTTTTTTACTAGTTACAGGTTGAAACGTTTTAGTATTTTTTCGTCGCCCATACCGAATACGCCTATTAGGTGGCTGGGGGCGAGGGTACCCGGAAAGGTCAATAGGTCAGTTTCACTTGAACGTTCTTCCGACTCAAAATCTCTCCAGACCCCATGTTGACAAACTTACGCCGCATGTTTTAGTATAGGATGAGGCAACGCTTTTTCAGCTCGCTCGAGGTATTCTGCGTCGTGATCGACTGCGTCGGATGCATAAAAGAGCACCGGCTGTTACTCGATTTTTACATATACAGGTTTTTGTTTGACTCGCCGTAATAGATGCCACAAAAGTGATTTCCAGAAACAATAAAAAAAGACGTGTGTACCAACACCGAGCGACGTCGCGCCGCCGAGCAATGAACCGCATGCGGAAAATCGCGGAGCAAAACGCAGGCGTTTAAATACATGGTTTTGCGCAAAAAAAAAAAAAAAAAGACGGACGCAAGAAGAGAAACAAACACGAGCGCAACTTACAACTGTATTGAGGAAACCTTTAGAAAACATACAGATAAATCGTCAACTTCAATGTGTCCACGCATGCGTCGTGTCACTATCACACGCTCGTCACAGAAACTTATCAATTAAGCGTTTTTCAGCATTATACAAACTTATCGAGGTATCGCTCAGACGTAGCTCGCCTCTCTTTTTGATAAAGAAGGCTTGCAACAGCTCACGTGTTTTTTGCCCTTACTTGTGTGATATTGAAAAACGTCTCGATAGAGTGTAAAGTGGAGGACTTAGCACCTATCTTTATACAACAGATGGCGCATTAAAACACTTAAAATATTATATTTAACGCCGAAGGAAACCTTGCACGACCGTTGCTATCAATATGTAGTGTTTTATTTAGGCAAAATCAAGAATAGACCAAAAAAGAAATAGGCTTCTTTGGTTAAGAGAAAAAAGCTCTTGCTGGTGCTTCTCTAGAAGAGAGAAAAACAAAACAAATTGAATGGTTAGATAATGGCGTAGATACATGTATCATCGAGCAGCGATATTAAAGGGCTACTCCGGCGATTTTTGAGCTACCCCAACTAACTATATTTTCAGAATTTACGGCCTTTACCCTTTTCGGTGTTCTATTTAGCATCGCGAAATTCAAAATAGTTATTACGAAATTGGCAAATAAAAATGATTCAGTGCCGTACGTGACGTCAGTGACAGGCAGACTTGCCAGTCGAGCAAGGAGTTCAAACAATAGATTATGCAAGATATTTGTTTCGTGTTGGTCCGCGAGTACTGGAGCGAGCCTCCAAAGCATTCATTTGACATCATAAAGCTGCTTGGGATCATTTGGAAACAAATTCTATAGACAAAGAGTGAACCTATGGTGAACCCTTGCCTGCCGCTGGCGTCACTTTTTCGTTGTTGCCTGTAGACGTTCAGTTTGAAAATATAGTGAGGTCCGAATTTGGGTGTACATTAACAAAATCTTCGCGAAAACAAATTATTTTGACCTAATATTTGGGACACTATGTCAGCGATGTTTATTGGCGGGTTTAGAAAACATTCAGACAGATCGGGGACTGTGAAGGAAACGCCGGGGTACCATTTTAAACGTCTGAGATCCCTCGTTCGGCAAAGGAGCAAAATATATCTTGTTTTTGTTTCAACGTTTGTGTAGAGAAGTGTACACAAAGATTCCTCGCAGTTGTTTGTACACCAACACGCTTTTGAAAAACCCAAGACCACATTGAACGAAACAGCTTTATGGTCGAACGGTAAACGATGCTCCACAGAGCGTGGAGCATCGTTCATGGCTCAGCTGTTGAAGGAAATCCTTCGTCTTAGTAGCACCAGCCACCGTCGAACCACTGCGTACCACCCGCAGACCAACGGGATGACGGAGACACTCAACAAGACCACCGTCGACATGATCTACATGTACGTCGACGTGGAGCACAAGACTTGGGACGAGGTATAGCCGTACGTCACATTTGCCTACAATACGGCCGTACATGAGACCACCGGGGTGACACCCTTTCAACTGGTGCATGGTCGCAAGGTACCGACAAAGCTGGACGCGATGTTACCCTACGAACCGGCCGTCGACGGAAGCGACAACGCCCAGGTGGTTGCCCAACGGGCAGAAGTCCGCCAGCTCGCCAGACCTCGGAATAAAGCCCGACAACGTGTCGACACTGGCCGCTACAACCCTCGTCATCGGGACGTCCACTTCCAGCCCGCAGACAAAGTGTGGGTGTGGGCACCAATTCGCCGCCGTGGTCTCAGCGAGAAACTCCTGAAGCGCTACTTTGGACACCTACAAAGTGCTTTGTCGGCTCAAAGATCTGAACTACGAGGTGATGCCCGTAAGGAACACGGACTTCATCACGCCGCCCTCCACGACCAGAAGTCGTCGACGTCGTGCGCCTCAAGCCGTACTACGATCGATAGGATTGTGAATTGTGTTTCATAACACGCTCGATAGGATTGTGTTCTACTAGTCTACGTAGTTTGTCATTAATTTTGTTTGTTTCGCTGTTTTGTTTCCCGGCACGTCGGATCGAGATGATGCGCTTTTAAAGGGGTGTTATGCCACGCGCGTCGGCAAACTAACGCGTGCGTGGCGATTCCACTTCCGGCTGCCGCGCAGTACCGGACGTGTGATAGTGCTCCGTTGGAGCGGCAAAAACGGCATGTCAGTCGCGGTGCAGCACTGTTATCAAGCGATACCCAGGAATATCGTGTTGTCCTGTCCACGTTGCTATCGATGGTACTGTCACCTTGAACTCTGTATTTTTTGCGCATTGCGACGTCTCAGGGGCGACCTTACAAAATCGACGATTTCCGAGAAGAACTGCAGTGGTTGAGTGTACTTAGTGATGTCCCTGCGATGGGGGCTTACCAAATGAACCATGTTTGGCTGGTAACCCTGCGCTCATCTGCGGCCAAGCAGCGCTTGGTGAAAGCCAGTAAGCTGGAAGTGAAGAGAAAGCAGTGTCTGGTGAGTGATCCAGACAGACAAGACGTTCGACTAAAGTTACATTGGGTGCCTTTCCACGTGACTGACGAGGCTGTGCGAAAGGCGTTCGAACCTTTTGGAAAAGTGAGCGAAGTCACAAGGGAAGTCTGGCGCATCTGGCGCGAAGGATTTCAGGAGTGCAAACGAACACAAGGTCGGTGACACTGTCGCTGAAGGAGAGGAGTTACCATCGAAAAATTGCCCCACCAGTTACGGCTGCTCGGAGCTAATACGTTGGTAGTCGTCCCTGGAAGGCCTCCTTTGTGTCTACGCTGTAAGAGGACAGGGCATATACGAAGGGACCGCCGTGTTCCCTGCCGCAGACCCGTGCCGTGGACTCGGGCACGTGAACGAGGACTGCCCGCGGACCTATGCGGCGTCGCTGCGGACTGCGGCGTCAGAAGCTACTTATCGGAAATGGAAACGGACGTGGCAGAGGCGCGGCAGCTGGAAACGAAGCAGTGGCTCCGACAGAAAGCCGGAGCCACCGGCAACGGCCCGGAACTTCTAAGCCAAGCGTTCGACTTGACGCCCGACCCCAGGCCTGGCCTATCAGCTGTTGTGGCTGCACGTACACGAGGCCACAGGAGAGGCCAGACGCCTGGAAGGACGGCGATGGCAAGACGGCAGCCAGCAACGACTAGCACCTCAGCAAAGCGACACGGAGACGGACCAAGTACTGGAACATCTGGACTCGCCCCACTGACCAAACCAACTCCGTGCTTCACAGTGAAATGCAAGAGCCCGTGGACGAGGTCAACACCATGGAAATGAGCGAAGCAGGATCTCAACCGGCAAAACGACCACTGAGCGAGACCCCATCATTAGATCATGCGGAAGAACAACGGAAACCCCAGCTTCGATGGCAGGAGGTGATGTTGAAAAATTGACCGCATCTCCAGGTGGTGAATGATGTTGATTGGGGCGAAGCTCTGGTGGTGCTTGTCTGCGTAGACGCTGAGCCGCAGCATGACGGACACCTTTCGTTCGTTTTCATCCATGTCAGAAAGGGAATATGTAGATGGAACGTGGATATGTATACGCATTTGAGCATTTGACCGCAGCGCCCTCTCGTCTATAAACGTTGAGCCAATGCATGCAAAGTTTAACGCGATTATATACGCATTTGACCGCAGCGCCCTCTCCTGTATAGATGTTGAGCGGCTACATGCAACGTTTCATCCATGACATCCCGAGCTCTTGAGTTGCTACCACATCTCGGAGCCCCTACTCGTCCCGCAGTCGTAGCCGAGTGGTTAAGGCGATGGATTAGAAATCCACTGGAGGTCTCCCCGCGCTAGGGTTCTAAATCCAGTCGACTGCGCCAACAAATTTCTTTTCATCTTTTTGCTTTTCGCTTTTTTTTTTTGCTTTACAGGAGCACGTGAGCACGTGAGCTCACGAGCAGGAGCACCGACACCGGACGCCAGAGCTACATACGGACATGGCTTAGTACCTGAGCATGTCTGTCTGTCTCAGGGAGTGAAGCATCCATTGTTGTGGCTGAATGTTCAGAGCGTGAGCCGCTCGCGCACTCTGCGTGACTGAGGCGCTAGGCATCGCGTCTCTGCATCATGCTAAAGACTACGCGCTCAGAGCTGATTGATCGCCGGATTGAGCGTACTTCAGAAATGCATAGAAGAACGATTGGGCGTAAAAATGGCTTAGATGTCAGTCACTCGCCAAAAGCGCGCGTGGTATGAAGGCACTCTAACATGGCTAGCCCTCTAATCGGGCCCCTTCTGCCCCTGGGGCGACGATTTCAACGCGAAAGCACGCATGCTCCATGACGACCCCAGAGAAGAGCCAAGACACTAGGTCTGTTTTGTTTTTTTGTCAGCTTTGCACGGATTTGCAACCTGTTGTGTACGTGTTTTTTGTGCGTGTATTAGTTACTACTTAATGAAGCCCGAGCCGGGAAACGCGGTACGTATTGCTGCCCTAAATGCTCGCGGCTTAGGTGCGAGATAGAAAGCAGTATCAGCTGCAACGTCCCCTGCTTGACGAAGACCTAGATATCGTTGCAGTACAAGAAACCAAACTATCGGATGACGAGAGCATTGCCCGATTAGTTAAAACCATTTCTGCCCGCGTACGATATCTGCGTCAGTCACGCTGTGGGCGTGTCAGCAGGGCTGCTTGCTCTTTCTAAAGAAAAGTATACGGCTATCTGAGCTCTCGATAGTGTCGGACGAATGTGGACGGCTTGTTGTGTGCGACTTTTTGATGTACGACGTACAGTGGTGTGAAAATTTGTATATACGCTCCCCAACCAGGTGAATGAACGATTAGCCTTTTTTCGACACGTGGAACAATATTTAACAAACGACAAAATGATTGTGTTATTGGGTGACTTTAATTGTGTCTGCAAACCGTCTGATAGGTGTAACGAGCTTGTGCGCCCAGACACGAGTGCTCAGTTCTTGAGTGAAATGACTGAGCTGATTTGACCTGCAAGATGCGGCCACGGGTACAGCGCAAAACAGCAAGCCTTTAGTCGTCATACTTTCACCGACTCAACGCAGGCCAGACTCATGGGTAGAATATACATTTCTAGTAGAGCTGGCAGATAGTTTAGCAACGAGAACTCTAAAGCCCGCGCTTTTTTTTTTTTTCGGACCATTCCCTTGTTGTTGTAAAGATTTGGAAAAAAGAACCGGAATATCTCTAAGCTTGACAGGGCGACCGGCGTTTGGCAGCAGCCGCAAAGCACTCTGGGTATTATTCACTTCCGGTTCGTAGCTAGCAGCCGACGCAGCCCCATGACGGCTGTGGAAGCGTGTGCGGGTGTTGAAAACCGATCACTCCGGGCCACGTTCCTCTGCTGCTGGGTGACTTACGCACTTCTGAACATCTCAAGTTACTTCTACGGATATGTTAAGTAGTAATCGGTACGCAGGAGCATTGAGAACGGCCACGAAAGCGCAGAGCGAGTGCGGCCGGCGGCAAGCTGCACTCGCACCGCGCTTTCCGGATCTTCGCATGAAAACTCAGGTTAGATGTTTCGTTTTCATTTTGAGCCAGTGTTTTTCATTTGGGTTCTGTTTATTTTTGATGGTTACGTTAGATCACATCACCGACTGAAATAGGCGCGAATGTAAGCCGTGGACGCGGCCAGCTGAAATGCCCGATCGGAGGTCTGGCGTACTTTTCTCATTTTGTTAGAACACCTGAGACTGGGTAAGAAAATCTTGAAGCAACCAAAAGTTGAAGACAGAAAAAGAAATCGGTCAGACGGCGTTTCAAACTCAGCTAATATGTTTTCTCGCGCGATCGAAACGCCACTTCCGTACACAAGTTAGTTTCGACGACATCTGACTACGTGACAATCCTTGCTTTTTAACACTCACGCGTTTTTGGTACTTCAACCAAGTTGTCCCCCGTGAACTACCATAACCCCTCCCCCCCCCCCCCTCCTTCACATTTTTTTAATGATGTCGAGTAAGAAAGCATGCATAAACGAGCTCCGATTGCGATATGAGCTACGCCGGGTCGTACTACCGCTTTATTATCAGTCAATATGAAGGTGCTGCCCATTTGCTTTTGCTTCTTTATATTACAGCAAGCTGACCTAGGTCCTTTTGTTTATTTATATTATAGCAAGCCACCCATTCACGCCGCTTCGCGGGAACAGTCTGCGGCGGCTCATTACAGAAAAAGTTAATCCGAGCTGTCGATGTAAGAATTAAACGGCCTGGCGATGGCGCTGTATGTCGACGAAACGTCGTGCCATGAACTGATTGCCTGCGAGATCGCATCCCGCGTTCTCGCGGATGCCTTGCACGACAAGCAGTGCTCACCCCTTCGCGGATTAATCGAGACCTTTTTGGTGGGTGCCAAAAGACTGTTAGAGATCGTTATTTCCCTCGGCCCCTACCTGAAAAAAACGAGAACACGTTGAACTGGCCTGTAATAATATTGGCCGCGCATAAGCGGTCACCGACGTTTGTTTGTCACAGGTCACCTCGCTCCATCACTCGCTTAACAGCGACGGTCCATCATTGCTTCCATGCTTTGTTTCACGGGAACTGTAACATCTTATGCCCTCTATGGCTTGCGTTAGAACAACGTACCGCGGAGCTGTGAACCATTTTCACCGAGAATGCAGCACGGCTACCACGCATGCAGCTGGACGAACCACGACCGGCACCGGACGAACCGGAAGCGCGAAGTCACGTGGTGCCTCGCTTCGGATGACGAAACTTCCGGCTCAAACGCCGGTCACCTA
>JAZHYW010042595.1:0-15657 GCA_037355805.1 Ixodes ricinus | reverse complement strand
ATATTGCATTACCTGATTCATGTGCAGAAACATGAACCTTCACGCTGTTCTTTTCTTGCACGTTTAAAGGAGTCTTGAAACGATATCGGGTTGGAATGTTCATGGCTTACAGAGGCGTACCGGTCCTAAATTGGCCCAAGCATTCTGCACGGACCGCCACTCGATTCATGCTTCTTCTGCTGTGGGAAATTTCGAGGATAAAAGGCATCTATTTCTTGTCTTTGCCATATTGCTCGAATGAAAATGTAATCGCTATTGCTTCGAATGAAAATGCGATCGCTATTGCTTAGAAAGAAAACTAAGGCAAGTTTATTCCTGTTATTAACGGTTAAGATTGGGCCATGTAGGATTCCTGATTCTTGCTGTGGTGTAAGTTTTTGCTTCCAAATGATCCGGAGCAGTGGTGTGCGAACAACTGGGCATTACAAGTTCTTGACGCCCAACCTCTGAACAACAGATTATTTAAATGCTCTCGTTCGCAGATAAACAGGGGACTCGCGATGCAGTCGAGAAAGCGTTTTTCGCAAAGTGGCATAAAAAATATATTGACTTCTAGTAAGTTCTTTAAAATGGAAAGCGGATACCAAGCTCTTGTTTCTTGTCCCAGCCAAAGTCATTCGTGGGGCCCTGCTACAGTAACTCCTACTTCAGTGCATTGCCTGGCTCCAATTATCTTTCAGGAGTTTTTTTAGACGTTAAAAAAGCAAACCTGAGGATGCATATTAACTCCACAGCCGTGTCGCGCCTTTCACACTTTAATTTTGATTTATACCGTTCGTACGCATTAGTGGCATATAAATGAACCGATCTTCGATTCCAGACCTAAATGTGCCTCAACAAAAAGTACTGCATAAAGTCAGCCTAAAACATACGTTGTAATCGGATTGAGTTGTTCTTATTTGTATGCTACGCACAAAATGCTAAAAAAGGAAAGACGTTTTAAATCTCTGTAATGCGAAACTAGACCGCAGCCCTTGAAAAGAAGGAGGGGAGGGCTGGAGGGGACGAAGGCGTCCTCCCCTCCTCCTCCACTCCCTCCTCCTTTTGTACTCCTTCTCCTCTCATTAGCTCCTCTGCTCCCCTGCTCCCCCTCCTCCTTCCCTCTTCCTTCCCTCCTCATCCTCCTTTTCCTCCTCCCTTTTCTCTTGCCGCTAAATTTGTTCATGGTTGACGTGACACGACGTCGGTGCGTCATTTTCCCCGCTAAATTTAGCGGGAAACGGAATTAGTGTTGAGGTCACGTGGCGTCAACTTTCCCGCTATATTTAGCGGAAAAATTACCCCGCTAAATTAGGCCGAAAAATTACCGAGCTAACTTTAGCGGAAATAATTCCTCACTATATTTGGAGTGAAGAATTTTCCGCTAAATTTAGCGGAAAAATTTCCGGCTATATTTAGTGGGGAAAGTTTTCCGCTAAATTTATCATAGCGGGAAACGTCACATCATGCAACGCGCGGTTACGCCGACGCCAACGCCGACGCCGCTTAACCCGGAAGCGGGCGCCTAAGAGCTACGCTCTAAAATGGCTGGTCTTCCGTCGGCCCAAGCGGCAATGGTTCACCGGAGAGTAGCCGATAATAACAGTAATTTCACGGAATATTGCGGCTCCATCCCATTACTGGCGGGCACATGAAAGCGTACTTTAAAAGCGACTTTTTTATTATGAGTTACGCAGTGAATATGTGAGTAACAGACAGTGTGCGGTGGATAATTAGCCGGACCTCCAAGGATTGGTTATGTTTAGGTAGCGGAGAAATGAAATAAAGAAAACTTCTCCATCCACGCGCTGGCGTTCGAGTGACAAAATAATGTGACGACAGTATTCAGTTCGCTGTAGAGCGTTCTTAGAATGACATTAAAACGTGCTTGCAGAAATTTTGTTTTTCTCGGCCGAGAAGCAGTTTTTGATATTTCTCTTTTCTCAGTGTCCACAAATATAAAATTACGTTTTCGCAACGGTGTCGACAGTCGCGGGAAAAACTCCTCTTAGGAGCTTTTTTGCTGGCAATAATTTCAATGTTACGATTCTGCTAATAACCGTTATTAATCCTTCACACAAAAACAAATGACAGAATTGTTCTAGATTATAATTTATAAGCAATACTATATAAAACGCTTTTCATTTTGTTATCGAATTGTTGAAATCTAAAGATGCAAACCCAACTGTTGTTATAGCGGGGTGGAACTTGGTTTAGACTGGAAATATAGTTGGGGAAATAACAAGAGGTTCAAAAATTCGGATATACACTTTCTCAAAACCGCGTTATTTTCAAAACAGCAATTTACAAAATTCTTGCAAAACTTGAAATTGAGCCATATTTCAATGGACAATGACAAATGTACAAACTGATACTATAGCGTTGTCTGGTGCCCCAGAAATAGGAGATTACTGCGCATTGAAAACTGTGCGGTCAATAAAGATTGCTGTCTAATTTTCAGTGTGCTTCACGACACTTTCTTGTTTTCTTCAAAACTTTCAACTTAATGTAGATCGGGTTGTAAAGGAGCATGAATTCTGGTATCTAAGCAGTTTAGTTAACAGGCTTTAGAAAAACTCGCAAAACAAATGTACAGCGTTCTGCGAAATTAAACACATTTTCTTTTTACCATAGATTGATTTTATGGATGGAAGAAAAAACAACGCAAACCTATCACTTATAGAGTCAAATAACAGTAAAATACCTCGTGTCTTTAAAGGGATGCTGAACCGAAATCTGGATTCCACAAAACACGCCGCTAAAGCTTGCAACGGGATGCTACAAACACCAAAACATCACTCATACAGCGATATCTCAAACGGATGACCGCATTTTTCAAGAAAAAGAGGCGCATTTGACAGGTTTTATGACGTCATGTTTCTCCGAGAAGGAGAGGAAAGGCCTCGCGTCTCCTCCGCCTCGACGCCTTGAGGGAGCGAAGCGAAGAGAGGAGGAAACCAGGTACGTTGACGTCACACGCCTCGTTGGCCTTGTTCAATCTCGACCTGTTTTTCTCAAAATACGGCCGTCCATTCGAGATATCGCCTTACGAGTAGTTGTCGTAGGGATTGTAGCGTCCCGCCTACATCTCCTGCATTGTTTTTCTGAAATCCAAATTTCGGTTCACCATCCCTTTAAGAAAAGTTTTCATTTGTTTTTAAAAAGCGCTATGTACAACTTGAACACCATCCCTAGGAACACAAATGCCTGTCATGCGCGTGTCAAGTTCAGTTCAAACGCTAACTTTAATTTTTCGGAAAGTAATCTCAGTATTCAAGCTTCTATTATACTTTGATTCCTCCCGATTCCACTTTTATTCAACAACAAAACGAAATAATCTAATAATTGCAAGGTCGATCCCCGACAAGCAGCTTCTCGTGGCACCAAGAGAATCCCCAATCAAATTTTAGCTCCCAGATAAACCCCGTTCACATCGCTTTAGTAGCCCCCTCTATTCCCCACCCCATTCCCGTATCTGGTAAGCGTTCTCTCATATTGCATCTAAAGAAACGGATAAAAAGAAAGCGTATCATAATCTCCACAAGAGTCTAATTTCTTATCTTTTTTACTCAATAGGCAATAAAAAAACTTCCTAACAGCGTCAAAAAAAAGAAGCGCAACACTTGTGATGCAGAATTGAGGTTAAACGGAAGCAAACCTAGATAAACTAAATATATAATTACGGAAGAAAAGCCTGATCACTAAGACTGACGTATTGGAGACCCGCGCCCATATTTCAGGGGTTCACCCAGAAGGAAGACGCTAAATCCCAAAGGAAACGGCCTGATTCTTTTGTCTTGACTTTTATAATTCGTTTGGAATTTCTAGAGCACATCCTGTTTCGCCTGTAGTCTTAGAGTTCCGCCACTTCGCAAGGCAGCGCCAAATGCTCCAATATTTACAGACAGACATTCAGCGCCAACGACGTAAGCGAATACAATTTTCTGCTGCGTTCTTTTTTCTTGTGCCTTCCTACAGAAGTTCCTACGGTTTTTCATCGCTTACCAAGAAAGGGTGTTCAGTCAAAACATGCACATACAGAAGCGCAAATAAATATATGTGCGCCACACGCGCACGGATTACAACAGAGATGCGAGCGTAGGCACACACATGGTTAAAAACTTACAGGTGTACACTTAAGACTGCTTACGTGTAGGAATGCAAAAGCATTCTTACACGCATCGCATTACCAGAAGCAGCGCGCCCAACTGTCCGCGGCGTGCAGGACAGCGGGCAGCGCGGCCCGCAGCCTCCGCGGCGCGACATGGCTGAAAGCGGAGCGTAGAACACGTGAGAAGCGGGAATTTCCCGCTCCTCCCCCCCCCCCCTCCCTCCGGGCCACCGGCCACACCTGACACGTGACCCGAGAAGGGGGAAAGAGGGGCGGCCGATCGCGCGCCACCTCCTCCCTTTTACCGGCTGGCGGGCCGCAGCGCCATGGAGAGGGCTTCTCTATGGGGTGGCGTTCCTGGAACTATGCCACTTCGGCCCCAATGAAAATTTCTTTCTCGATTCGCTGCTACTGACTACAGGCTTTGCTCTATGAGACTTGGGGAATTTAGGTGCCGTTTTGCGCGGATTGAAAAGCTGATAAGGCCGGTTCGCTCCATGGGACAGTTAATGCTTTCGCGCTAATAACGACCAGAGTAATCCTCCAAATGATGCCAAGCCCGTTTGACTTTTTAAGTGGCACCTCCATTTATAGATAAAAGTGCCTGGCGCCAATATCTAAGATAAGGATAAAGAAAAAAAAAAGGAACAGAGGGTGTGAGGAAATTAAAGAGAGTCATAGAAGTGGGCCTAAGAGAAGTGGACAGAGCAACTTTAATTTTTGCAATCTTTCTTTTTATTTCCTACGTCATTTCAATTTTTCCGATGCGGGGAAAAAATGAAGTGTGTGTTTGGGGGGGGGGGAGGGGCGTTGTAGTAATAAAAGCTCTTACTTCTGTGTTTTACTTTTGTTAGTTCTAGTGTCCTTGACTCTTTCACTACCTAAAATTCCCTCTTTCAAAGAAGTTTAGCCATGAATATTTTTTTTGTGTGTGAAAGGCTCTTCCGTGAAGATAATGCAGTTCAATTTAAATGGCCCGAGCGAGTTTTTTTATTTATTTTTAGAAACAAAACCACTATCACTTGAATTGTTCATTCGATTGAATCCTACACCTTCAGATAATTCTTAAAAATGGCAATTTTCGTTTTACATATAATGCTCTGTCCGATTCTGCCCTTACACCCGCTGAACTTTGCTTTTGGACAGTGAACACACGCTTGGTGGTATTTGTGAATGTTTTATGTTAATTATTTTAAATATACACAGTGTTAAACCAAAATAAACAATTGCATAAAAGTTCAATATTTTTGGAGGAGTTGCGTCGCTATATTACGATATTTTGGTTTAAGAGAAAATATCGTAAGGTTGCAGGCGAGGCAGTGAATATTAACCATGTTGAATTCACCTGACACTAGGTTAGAGAGAAAACATCAAAAAGTAGAAGAGACAGAAAATAGACAGGAAGACGTCTCAAACTCAGCTAACTCGTTTATTTAGTCCACCTCCTTATATAGTCTGAATCTCAAGGTCATCTGCACCAACAAAGAAGGAAGAAGTCTATATAGTTCGTGTTCTGCTTGGATAAAATTTCTAGGCAACTGTATAAGTCAGGCTTCGCTACAGTTGGGAAGCAATTCGAAAAGCTTTTTAAAAATAAAATGTCAATATAAGTTTTTTTGGTGATGTTTTCTGTTTTCTGGAAGTGAGACCTTGACTGTTATCGTCCAACAAAACTGTAGAACACTTTTTTTTTTACGTGTGTTGACCCAAATATTGTTTCGGTTCTAGATTTTTTTTTTTTCGTAGTAGGTGGAGAGGGAATTTTTTGAGTCAGAAGTGCGAACTGTGTTTAGAACAGAAGGGCCAGATATCCTTTTGTTCAAATTTGAATGGATGTTGCCTTATCGCGCCGACCTGTGATGTAGGCGCTATTTTACATTTGGGTTATTTTTTTCGTATACGTCAATGCGAGAAGTTTAGTTTACACGAGCACTTAGCTATAATTTATTCCTTTAAGGCCTTAAAGGTCTTGGAAGACAATTAAGGTCTTTCAAGACCCCAGCGCTTCCAAGCCCTGCTTTAAAGTCGCCAATCTTTTATCGCAGTCCACATTCTTGCATTGTGTGATGGAGACCGTGGAACTTGAACCGCATAGACTTCGTCCTTCTGTGTTGGTGGAGGCGACCCTGAGATAGAGACTATATAAGGAGGTGGACTAAATAAACGAGTTAGCTGAGTTTGAGACGTCATTCTGTATATTTTTTGTCTCTTCTACGTTTTGATGTTTCCTCTCTACCCCAGTCTCAGGGAAATTCAACATGGCTAATATCCGGTTTAAAGAGTGCCTTCAAGATATGTATAAACACCCTGTCTCCATAAAATTAACATGCTCCACACAAACAAGATCTATCACAGATCAATTGTATCTAGATAAAAATGTGTGTGTATCACGGAGAGGGCAACTTATTTATTTATTTATTTATTTATTCATTCCCTCAGGGCCCGAAGGCATTATAGAGGGGAGTGGACACACACATCTAATTGCACACAAAGACAAACAGTAATTAGGCAGGTAAGCATAAAAATCCAAAAACAGAACATTGTTAAAATAAAACACTGTCAACCAAAATCCAAAAAAATATTCGCAAAGTGCAGCTTTGAATCCGGCACTCTCGGCTATGCTGGCAACAGGTGCGGGAAGGCGATTCCAGTCCAGTGATGTCATGGGTACGAAAGACTGATGAAAGCTTGAGGTGCGACACTGAGGGATGCCAACTTTATTTTGATGGTCGAAACGTGATGAGACGTATGATGGTTGTGTTAACAGATGCTGACGAAGATTTGCATTGTGGTGGTAAATTTTATGAAATAAACATAGACGAGATATTTTTCTACGTAGGGAGAGGTCAGGCAAGCTTAGGGTAGTTTTCATTGCTGTTACGCTAGATGTGCGATGATAGTTATGTAGTATGAATCGAACAGAACGGTTTTGAGCAGCTTCTAATGATAGTGCAAGCGTTACACCGGGGTCCCAGATAGCGGAAGAATACTCAAGTTTACTGCGGACCAATGATTTGTAAAGAAGTAGTTTTAAGGACAGTGGGGCAAGAGAGAAGTTCCTTTTTAGAAAGCCCAACATGCGGTTAGCGTTTTTAATTATATATTCAATATGAATGTTCCATGAAAGGTTGTTAGTGATATGAACACCAAGATATTTAAATGAGGACACGGATTCCAGCTCAACAGTTCTTATATGGTACGAGGGACAGGTGTTATTTTGACGTGATACTCTCATGGATTTGCACTTGTTAATATTGAGTTCCATTTGCCATTTATCACACCAACGAGAAATACTGTCAAGGTCAGACTGGAGTGCGAGAACGTCAAAATCGTTAGTTACTTCAGAATAGATGACACAATCGTCTGCGAAGAGACCAACTGAGGATGAGATATGCGAAGGAAGGTCATTAATATATATTAAAAACAAAAGAGGGCCGAGTACTGAACCCTGGGGGACACCAGAAGTCACAGGAGAGGGGTGCGAGTTAATGCCATTAACATGAACAAATTGAGAACGGTTAGTTAAAAAGGCGTTGATCCAAGTCAAAACATGAGAGTCAATGTTCAGTTTACTGAGTTTATACAAAAGGAGCCTATGTGAAACCTTGTCAAATGCTTTAGAGAGATCTAAAAAGATGCAGTCAACCTGAGATGAACGATCGAGGGAAGCGTGAAGGTTATGCGTAAGTGTTAATAGCTGAGTTTCGCACGAGAACAGTTTTCTAAAGCCATGTTGAGCAGGAGAAAAGAATGTATGGGAATTAAGAAAATTAACGAGATGCGAATAGATTATGTGCTCTAAAATTTTGCAAGGGACACTTGTTAAGGAAATCGGGCGATAATTACTTGGGCTGGATTTGTCACCACCTTTATGGATAGGAATCACCTTCCCCACCCTCCAGTCCTCGGGAAGGCTTCCGAGTTCGAGTGATTGTCGAAATAGCTTTGTTAAGATAATAGAGGAATACATAGTAGTGTTTTTGAGAAACTTCGAGTTAATATTATCAATTCCACACGATGACGATAGTTTAAGGTTGGCAATGACTTTCACTATACCGGCACATTCTATATCAATGGAATTCATAGCACAAATATTGTATTCATAAACATCCGGATAGGAATTAGTGGTTAAATTCGAAAATGATTTTGTGAATAATTCGTTTAGCACAGCTGCACACTCATTCGCCGCTATCGTCTCATCATCTTCGTTGTTAAGCACTACGTCAAGCCTCTCAGAAGGGTTTACGACGTTCCAAAATTGTTGAGGGTTGTTGCGCAACATAGTGGGTAGGGTACATTCGAAAAATCTGAGCTTGGCTTCGGCAATAGACGTCTTATACACTGCTGCAGCAGAATAATATGCTGCCCAACGATGCTCTGCGTTGGGAAACACGGATAACTTTGCAGCACGGAACATCCTTTTTTTCCTATTTGAGAGCCTTCTGAGCGTCTGGTTGAACCATGGGGAGCGAGTGTAATTACGTACAGTTCGTACAGGTACATATCTATTTGTAAGGAAAGCAACTTTTTCTTTGAACAACATCCAGTTATCCTCAACAGAACGCTCAGAAAAATTACGCAGATAATCGCTTAAAAAAGTACCCAATTCATGATTAATGGCTCCAAAATCCGCTCGGGCATAGTCAGATATCCGTTTAACTTGGACTGGAGAGCGACACACCGGAACAACAAAATCAAAGTGGAGCAATGAATGATCACTGAGACCAGGTAGGTACGTGAGAGACGATATAAGCTCGCGTGACGTCGTCAGCACAAGGTCCAGCACCGTGGCCGAAGAACAAGTAACCCGAGTAGGCTGCGTAACAACCTGAGTGAAGTTAAAATCGGCGCATAGATTTAAAAAGTCATTGGATTCTGTGGAAAACGTACTTAAACAGGGGCCGTTGTTTGACCACGTAATGTTCGGATAATTAAAGTCTCCTAACAGTAAGACTGGGACGTCAGGGAAACGGACTGTGACAGCATTGACGACGTCATGAAGGTCAGAAACAAAGGTAGAACTTCTCGAAGGAGCACGATAGCAAACGCCCAAAACATATTTGCGATGATTTAAACAAATGCAAATCCACAGTATCTCCAGATTCGTGGCAACGTTTACAAGAAATGAAGAAATATTATCAGCCACAGCGAGCATAACACCGCCGCCACTTTTACCAACTCTATCTTGCCGATAAATATTAAACTTCTTTTGACAGTGCAAAATTTCACTGTTACAAATCTTACTTGTCAGCCACGTTTCTGTCAAAACAACAATACTAACATTTGATGAGTCAATTATTGAACAAAGGTCGTCCCGTTTATTGATAACACTCCTAATATTTGTAAAAAGAATCGAGAGTTGCGCAGAGGACGATGTCTGAATAAGGCCACCACCCCTCGCAACATGCTACAACGTAGGTGCTGCATGACTGGCATTTTGAGTTTGGTTATTTACAGCGATAGTGGGGGCAGACAAGCCGCCACTGCGCAGGTCTGCTTGTCGTACACTATTAGTAAGCTGATCATAAAAGTAGCTTGTTTGGCCAATAAAAAGTTTGTTGTACCGGAGTTTGAAGGTTGCATTTTGAGATGTTCCGAATTGAAGAAGTTTCTTTCTTGCCTGTCGTGTCGCCAGACAGAAATCCTCGTTCACTGTAGTACCAGCGTTTTTCAGCGTCGAACGGAGCGATAAAACCTTGTCTTTTAGTTTGTACGACGCGAATTTCACGATAACCGGTCTGCATCGGTCGTCCGAGAAATATCCCAATCTATGGGCACGATCGATGCTCTCCGAGGTTATCTGGGGGTCAACTGAACGAGATAGTATTTCAATAATTTTACTTCCTGTTTGTTCCCACGTCTCCGACCTTGAATCCCCTGTTACCCCGTGAAAAATTAGGTTTTCGCGTCTCGACCGATCTTCGAAGTCATCCAAGCGACTTTGCAAAGACGCGTTGTCTTCTTGCACAGATTTGATTACTTCGCGTGCCTCAGTGAGTTCTTTC
Source organism: Ixodes ricinus (assembly GCA_037355805.1). Taxonomy (NCBI): domain Eukaryota; kingdom Metazoa; phylum Arthropoda; class Arachnida; order Ixodida; family Ixodidae; genus Ixodes; species Ixodes ricinus. The sequence continues at coordinate 5,562 of JAZHYW010042595.1, read as the reverse complement.
CGGATATCAGTTGTTACCGACTCAACAGAATCAATTCTTCGGCCAATTACTTCAATTTTACTTTCGATTTGTGTTTGGTTAGCTTTGATTTCGTTAACCGTCTGGATCAGGCTACACTGGCCCTCTTCTATCTTGACTGAGCGCGTCGAAAGATCCTGGAGAAGCGTTCAGCATATCAGCGAACTGTTTTGCCTGAGCGTCCGACATCGGGCCCGGGTTAAGTTCGACGTCCCCAGCTAACAGCAGTACTACAACTTGTGCGGGGCCCAAAGACTAATACATGCTCTACAGCTAGTATTGTAATATTTTCAGACTTGCGTACCTGGTTATCTCTTGCACCCTCCTTCCGATGGTTCTTTGTTAGAAGTATGCCTGCTGGTATCATGTAGTCCTCGTTCTGAGGTTCTTTGTTGTCAAACCTTTTGTGTCTGCGTCGCTTGGCCGTACGTAGGTTCTTTGTTATCAAACCTTCTGTGACTGAATCGCTTGGTCGTAGGTCTATTTAAGGACATGACGGTAAAATAAACTTTTAGCTGTGTTTGGAGTTTTGTGTCTGTCCTACGACCCTTCTTTTCCCCGGCTCCAGGATTACCATGTCAGTATTGAACCAGCTCGCCTGCACCCTTGCCTTAGTTACATTAACCAGGGTCGGCGGGCCCGGACTGCCGGCTCTCGAAGAACGGGCAACTGGGAAGTACAGGAAACCGATTCGCTGCCTTCTCGTTGTGTTGTGCCACTCCCTGGGAGACGAGCGAAGCACACGCCGATCGTGCGCGTAATAATTATTATACAGGCGATATTACAACAAAGATTACCACAAATAATACCACAAAACTTCACTTCGACGTACAGCGCGCTGAAGTGGAACATACGGCCTGAACTTTTACGAGGCGCTTGAGAACGGTGAGATATACCTCATTAAACGGCTAAAGTACGTATCAATCACTGACTACAGAAATAGAAACACTGAGGTTTCGCAGTAATACCAAGAAACCCCCGATTACTTTTTTTGCAGTCAAAGACACGTACATTAGCTATTTTAATAAGTTGTACCAATCGGCTATCAAGCAGCCTGTGAAACTTGGGAACGTCGGATCGACGTCAGCGCGCCGTACGCCGAACTGAAGCTTTAGGGTGTCGTATATGGGAGAACGGGTGTAAGAGGAAACCGTTTTTTTCTGAGAGTGTAAATGCATCTAGAATTTGTTCAATAGAAGCCGCATTAGGGGCTGTTTTTGTCAGCTCAGTAATATTGGTTCTTAAAGATGTTTTCTTCGGACAATGCATGTCTTTAGTGCACGTTGTCCGTATTATGAGAATCTTAAAATTTTTATTTTATTTTCGCTTCACATACGACCCTCCATACATCCAGCAGGTAGCTGCAAGCGGACGCTGTACCGTAACCGTATGGGGCATGTTGTCATTCGACGGTTTAGGCGCACTTCACAGGGTCAACGGTTCTTTCAATACTGAAGCCTACCTTGACGTTATACAGCACATCATGCGGCCATTTCTGCTCGATGGACGGCATCCGGATGGATGCTTTCTGCTCCAGCAGGACAGGAGTCCCGTGCACACGGCACGGCGGGTCGACGCTGTCTGGGCGACTTGTGCATAGAGGAAATGCCCTGGCCACATAAAGGTCCGGATATGAATCCCATTGAGAATGTATGGGGACTGATGAAAAAACGTCTCTCCAAGAGACGGCTCGCTGACTCGTCGCGCTACGCGCTTTGGCAGGCTGTCCCCAACGAGTGGACTTCTCTCGCTCGGCGTGATGACCTGCGACTTTTTTGTCTGCCTCCATGCCGTGCAGACTCAATGAAGTTGTAACAAGAGAGGGAGGACATTGCCGTTTCTAAATGTTTCAGACGCGGAATATACTTTATTTTATTCAGGTGCCGCGGTCTTTTGTTAAATAAATGATGAGATATTGCATATGCGCTCAATATTTTAAACACACTGCAAAGAAAAACCACAGGGAAGTCGTGTGTTTGTTTTGATTAAATGTTTCCACTACACTTATTTTCTTCCCATCTCTTGTCACATAATTTAAATTGAAAGCTTGTGGTCTTTCTTTTGGTGGTAAACTCGCTGTATAACAATCGCCGCCGATCGGTATGTGGTTCACTCGTTTCCCGGGGAGTGACACACTGCAACGAGAAGACAACGAATGGACTTACTGTATTTCCCGGTTGCCCGTGCCGGCACTCCGGGCCCGCCGACCCTGGTTGTCGCCCGTAGTTCAGAGCTAGCAGTCGGAGTCTGTGTCCAAGCCTGCGGATCGTCCTTCCCACGCCCGCGCCGCGTAGGCTAGCTGTTCAGGGGTATCACAGCCCAGAGTCTCGCTGCGGATCCACCCGGGATCGTCATGGCCCACGTCAGTATAGCCAGGGCTTGCCGTTCCCACCGATCTTGCTCCAAACCTCGATGGTGGACCACTCTGGGGTTCGCCGAAAATCAGAGCAGGCAGACCGGCTCCATCGTTCCTGCCCGTGCCCAGTCTCGCCCAGCACACTCTGTCTGGCGCAGCTCGTCTCTTCGCCGACCGCCTGTCACGTGCCCTCCACCCCGTCCTCTTCCACCCTCGTCACCCACACTCTACCCCCTCAAGGCCCGAACTGAGGAGGACTTCGTGTACACGGAAGTTCATGGGCCTCAGGGAGGAGCTTTACCACGTCGATGGACTGGGGAGACAGGTGAACGTTCTGGTCAAGGCAGTGTGAGGTGTCGGAGAGGCGGCTGCTGTTGGTGTTTCCGGAGTGGCCACGTTGCAGCGTCCGAAAGTGGTGTAGGTAGTGGTGGGACCCTCGGCGTCGGTCTTTCTTGGTGCGGGCCTCAGCTGGCTCTTCTAGTGAAGCCGGCAGACAATATCGACCTCTCCGTCGCTCGCTGTCCCACTCACCACGATGCAGCAGGGGGTCTGCTCTAAGCTTGTCCACCCGTTCGTCAGGCCGAACAGGTGTCAGCCGCCCTGAGCACTTGGAAAAACGGATGGGTCCGTGCTTCCTCCCGGTAAGCTTCCTGGTTGACGCCGTCTATGGCAGTCTTGTCAAGAAGCCATTCTGCGCAGAAGAAAGTATTAAAACAACGCATAACGAAAAATGAGATCGGCGGGAGCACGCGCACGTGATTCAGAGATGTTACTTAACTGTGCGTTCTCGAACGATCTTACTCAGATAGTAACATCGCCGCCTAGGATTGGCAACACGGCGCAATCTATTTTGGACCTGGTCTTTGTTAGTCCATTAACATTGTGCTACACTATTGACGTTTTAACAGGGTTTTCAGATCATAAGTTGCTGTATTTTACATCCAACTTTTTCAAAAACGCGGAACTTGGTGGTGTAAGAAAATCAAGTGTTAAAAATTACAACGATGCGAGTGATGTTGATGTGCTTGACTACTTAGAGACACACTTCGATAATTTCTGTGAGGAACGTGACTTAGAAACCCAGTGGACTATGTTCAAAAACATTTGCCAATATTGCATTGCACAGTATGTACCCAGCAAGGTAAAACACACAAGAAGAAACAATCCTTGCATAACAAGAGAGAATTTTTAACTAAAACGGAAATTGCAACGAAAAAAGCGAACTCATAAGTATGGGACATCTGAACTTTCTCAAATAAAAGAAGAATTGAAAGAACCAATTTCAACTTTCAAGGAGTTTTTTCTTCTCGCAATCTCTTAGCAATGTTCTGAAGGAAGCGCCCGCGAAATTTCGGAACTCATTATTAGGAACAAAATGTGTGCTGAGTGTTTAAATGTTAGTGGAATTGTTGTCAATGATAAAACTGACATGGAAAACGAATTCAATAGGTACTTTCAGTCCGTATTCAGCCCCCATTCGGCAGCACAACCAAATGGCATCTGTGATATGTCGTCGGCAATGCGGGACCTTGTCGTAAGCCGGGAAGGAATCTTTGATCTTTTGCTTCGGCTAAATGTTGAAAAAGCGTGTGGGCCGGACAATCGTGCCTAACGAATTCCTTCGACGCTATGCTGAATGCCTATCATATTATTTGTTCGTCATTTTTAATAACTCACTAAAACAAAAAGAGATTCCTTTGTTGTGCCTATTTCAAAAAGTGGTGATCCTCAGTGCGTTTTTAATTATCGCCCTATATCCCTTACTTCTCTTTGTTGTAAAACACTGGAGCACATAGTGTGCAGGCACATTACTGATTATCTGGAAAAATATAATCTCCTTACCAGTGCTCAGCACGGCTTTCGTCGAGGGCTATCAACAGTGACACAGTTAGTAACAACTTTACATGATTTTGCCCTCGCCCTAAATAAAAGAAAGCAAGTCGATGCCATCTTTCTAGACCGTGAAGGCTTTCGATAAAGTACCACATCATAAACTAGTGCAGAAGCTATACGCGATCGTAATAAAAAACGACCTAGCCCAATTCGTTCAGTCATACCTTTCAAACCGCTCCCAGTTTATCGAAATAGATAAGCAATCTTCAAGTCAGTTATCGGTTTCATCGGGTGTTCCACAAGGATCGGTTCCGGGACCGATATTGTTTCTTATCTACATAAACGACATAGTTGACAGCCTAGATGACAGAGTTCGGGTTCGGTTGTTTGCAGACGACTGCATATTGTACAAAGAAGTAGAAACCCGTAATGATTAGCTAGCTCCCGAAAATAATCTTCAGAATGTATATGCATGGTGCGAACATTGGCAAATGCCATTAAACTTGGATAAATGTACATTACGAAGGGTTACGAATAGAAAAATGTACTGAACTGTCCCTATTCAATTAATGGCACTCAAGTTAAAGAAGCCTCTGAAGTTAACTACCTTGGGGTAACAATTACGAGCAGTTTGAATTGGAATACGCATGTTGCCAATGTGTGTGCTGCTGCGAGACGAGCGTTGTGGTCCCTAAGGCGGAAACTTCCACTGGCACCCTCCAGTGCCAAGCTCTGTGCCTATAAGACTTTAGTTAGGCCAGTTTTAGAATACGCGTGCGTAGTCTGGGATCCGTGTACGAAAAAGTGAAAGCCGTTTACAACTCCCTGTAACGCCGAATTAGAGCGCAGCTCTTGAGGAGGAGGGGAGGCACGGGGGGGGGTCACGTGACCTCGGTGAGGGGGGGTCACGTGGCCTGGGGGTCACGTGACCTCGAGGAGGGGGGGATTTTCCCCGCTAAATTTAGCGGGGAAAATTTTCCGCTAAATTTAGCGGGGAAAATTTTCCGCTAGATTTAGCGGGGAAAATTTCCCGCTAGATTTAGCGGGGAAAATTTTCCGCTAGATTTAGCGGGGAAAATTTCCCTGCTAGATTTAGCGGGGAAAATTTCCCGCTAGATTTAGCGGGAAAATTTTCCGCTAGATTTAGCGGGGAAAATTTCCCGCTAGATTTAGCGGGGAAAATTTTCCGCTAGATCTAGCAGGGAAAAATTTTCCGCTAGATTTAGCGGGGAAAATTTTCCGCTAGATTTAGCAGGGGAAACTTTCCCGCTAGATTTAGCGGGGAAAATTTTCCGCTAAATTTAGCAGGGAAAATTTACCCATCATGCACCTGCGCGGTTACGCCGACGGCGACG
>JAZHYW010042594.1:0-23192 GCA_037355805.1 Ixodes ricinus | reverse complement strand
TGATCTTTTGCTTCGGCTAAATGTTGAAAAAGCGTGTGGGCCGGACAATGTGCCTAACGAATTCCTTCGACGCTATGCTGAATGCCTATCATATTATTTGTTCGTCATTTTTAATAACTCACTAAAACAAAATGAGATTCCTTTGTTGTGCCTATTTCAAAAAGTGGTGATCCTCAGTGCGTTTTTAATTATCGCCCTATATCCCTTACTTCTCTTTGTTGTAAAACACTGGAGCACATAGTGTGCAGGCACATTACTGATTGTCTGGAAGAATATAATCTCCTTACCAGTGCTCAGCACGGCTTTCGTCGAGGGCTATAAACAGTGACACAGTTAGTAACAACTTTACATGATTTTGCCCTCGCCCTTAATAAAGAAAGCAAGTCGATGCCATCTTTCTAGACCGTGAAGGCTTTCGATAAAGTACCACATCATAAACTAGTGCAGAAGCTATACGCGATCGTAATAAAAAACGACCTAGCCCAATTCGTTCAGTCGTACCTTTCAAACCGCTCCCAGTTTATCGAAATAGATAAGCAATCTTCAAGTCAGTTATCGGTTTCATCGGGTGTTCCACAAGGATCGGTTCCGGGACCGATATTGTTTCTTATCTACATAAACGACATAGTTGACAGCCTAGATGACAGAGTTCGGGTTCGGTTGTTTGCAGACGACTGCATATTGTACAAAGAAGTAGAAACCCGTAATGATTAGCTAGCTCCCGAAAATAATCTTCATAATGTATATGCATGGTGAGAACATTGGCAAATGCCATTAAACTTGGATAAATGTACACTACGAAGGATTACGAATAGAAAACTGTACTGAACTGTCCCTATTCAATTAATGGCACTCAAGTTAAAGAAGCCTCTGAAGTTACCTACCTTGGGGTAACAATTACGAGCAGTTTGAACTGGAATACGCATGTTGCCAATGTGTGTGCTGCTGCGAGACGAGCGTTGTGGTCCCTAAGGCGGAAACTTCCACTGGCACCCTCCAGTGCCAAGCTCTGTGCCTATAAGACTTTAGTTAGGCCAGTTTTAGAATACGCGTGCGTAGTCTGGGATCCGTGTACACAAAAAGCCATAGACGAATTAGAGAAAGTTCAAAGGCTAGCTGCGCGATTTATATGCCATAGGTACCAGTCGCTTAGACAGCCCATCAGAAATGTTGAAATCACTTGCATTTGAGCCTCTGAGATCGCGCCGTAAAAATTTCAGATTGAAGTTTTTGTACCTAATCAATAATAATTACTTTAATTCAGATTCATCACCTTACATAAAGCAGGTCACACGCCGAAATACACGCTTTAATCATGGAAGTCTTTTAAAACCATACCATAGCGCAAAAATATTTTTAAAAATTCTTTATCTTCCTAGGACCAGAATATAATGGAATTGCTTAGAAAAAACACTGTTGATAGCCCTACCCCTGATGTATTTTTCCCGAGATTGCGATAATATATACTATTTAGTATCAGTGTTCTGCCGAAGAACCTGTGTCTTTGTGTCTCTGCCATCCCTTCCCTTTTCGTTTTTTCGCCCCACTCCTGCCTAGGCCCTAACGGGGCCTGCAGTATTGTGAAATAAAAATAAAATAAAATACTATGCCGCAGACTGTGGCAGTGGCCATAGCCTCCACCGCAAAATTGCTTGCCGACGGGGTCGTGTACCATGCGGCTAACACGGCGAGTCCGTATTCCGGAGCTCGCTCCTGTGTCACCAGGAACAAGGAATTTCCTGTGTCCTACCGCAACCTCATAATGATCATAATCACCATCTCGACGGTAGTATCCCTTCAAGTCAGCGATGTAAACATTGCCAGACTCTACGTTTGTATCTCGCCGAGAAAGGCTAGAAGACACGACTGTCGTGTCTTTGCCTCGGGGGCTCTTCTCACCTCGGAGATAGCGATGCGGCAAACCCATTAGCGGCGTTGCTCAAAGCGTGAATTTTCTTCAGGACAGGTAACGATGATGTAAACCTAGTCCATCTGTTGCGCAAGTGAAGGGATCCAAAGCCCACAGCGAGATGGCCATACTATACCCGCGGTTCACAAAGACCGCGTGAACCGTGGGCGACTCGATGTAAGCGTCAGCGTCTTGTCCACGTGCATATGGGCTCAAGGGACTCATCGGCCTTCGGAGGGGCGGCAGCTCAGCGAGCAAGCCCGCTTGAACCATTCGCGCCTCAAGGCAAGCTGGACAGCTACAAGCCCATCTAAATATCTACCGCCTCATCCCCGGCCAGGTCGTAACGCGACAAAACTTATTAAGAGTCTTGGCGTCACTGCCAGAACCGGCGAGAGTTAAGTCGAAAAAGCATCCTATAAATCACCTCCGTAGCTAGCTTTCTCAGAACCACCCCGCGAAGGAAGGGTCGTCCATCTGCCCCTCGTCGATTGTTAGGATGACGCGAAGCAACAAGCAACGTCTTGGGCCAGCAGATACGAATCGTAGTGTTCATACAACTCGACCTGCCAATCGTAGTGCTCAAAATCAACTGCTATCCCGCCATTTTTCAGACACCCGCTAACAAACTCGTCCGCCAGCGTTCCCGGTGTCAACTGCTGTTCCCGCAATTTTTCAAACACTCGCTAGCAATCTCGTCCGCCGGAGTTAATAGTGTCAACTGCTGTTCCCGACATTTTTCCGACACCCGCTGACAATGTTGTTCGCCAGTGTTCCCGGTGTCAACTGCTATTCCCGCAATATTTCCGACACCCGCTGACAAAAATTCATCTGCACCCTGGGCCTCGATAAGCGCTTACTGGATCACCGCATCACTCAAGCCTAAATCCTAAATCTGTCTTCTCGTCTTAAATCCTAAATGCTAAATACTAACAAAAACAAATCCTAAATCTGCAACGAGTCCTGGCTGTTTCCCCTCCTGCCAGTCGTTATTCTGCCGACCAGCGAACATGCGGTTCCTCTCTTCTGCCTCCGAAGACGACTTTCGTACACCTTAACCGCACTACTCGTCATCCCCCGGTGGCATGACCTCCTCCCAACCACTATTCCAGGGTACTCGAGAAAGCGCGTCCGTAACCTCGTCCTTCGAGTCCTTAAGGTACTCGATTCGAGGGGTCACCTGCTGAGCTCTGCTGTGAGACAAGTCGCCAAAATTTTAACAGAATTTGTCTCGACAGGCATCGTTAGCGTTAGTGAACAACCCGCTCAACGAATCCGTGAGACACACTGGGGACGACTAGAAGCACAGGCATACCGACAAGGCCCCAAGTGGGATGCGCCATTTGGGGTCTTTCTTTGTAGTAATCTGGCTCTATTAATAATCGCCGCCCGATTGGTATGTGCTTTGCTCGTCTCACAGGGAGTGACACACTGCAACGAGAAGACAGCGAATGAGATTACTGTACTTCCCGGTTCCCTGTCCTCGAGAGCCGGCACTCCGGGGCCGCCGACCCCGGTTGTCGCCCGTCGTTCAGAGCTCGCAGTCGGAGTCCGTGTCCAGGCCTTCGGATCATCCTTCTCGCGCCAGCGCTGCGTAGGCTAGCTGTCCACGGCTATCACAGCCCGAGTCTCGCTGCGGAACCACTCCGGGATCGTCATGGCCCATTCCGGTATGGCCAGGGCTCGCCATTCCCGCCGGTTCTGGTTTGAAGTTCACTGGTCGAACCACTCCGGGGATCGCTATGGGCCAGGCCAGCCAGAACGGCTCCGTCGTTCCTGTTCGGCCCCAGCCTCGCGCCGCACGCTCTGTCTTGTGCCAGCTCGTGTCTTGGGCCGATCGCCTGTCGCGTGCCTTCTTCCCCGCCGTCTTTCACCCTCGTCCCACAAGTCAAATCAAATTTGGGGGTTTTACGTGCCAAACCAACGACGGGCATCTGGCACGCCCCAGCGGAGGACTGAGGATTAATGTGGACCACCTGGGGATCTTTTGACGTGCAACCGAAAGCTCGGTTACACGGCGCCTTCTCCGCAATAAGCCTCCGTCAGATTGCGGGCTCGTCCCACAAGCTCTATGAGTAAAATGTTGAGTCTGTAGTTATAGCAGTTCTGATTTGGCATTCGTCCTACTGCAATTACAAAGTGATATCTCGTTGAGCCAATCATGTGCGGGATGAGTCAGAGGGCATTACTTCAGAGCATTTAAACTGGTCATATATGATTTGGAGTATATCTCAAAGTATGCAAATGTGATCTGCATTAAAGAAGCCTAGAATGATGCGTTAAGATATATTTTAGATAATTAAAAATAATGCTGCGAAGTACAGAAAGTAATATTGTGAGAAGCCTAGCAGGATATTTTGAGGCATAATTACAAACGTTTACTCAAGAGGGCTAGAAAAAGGCTTCAAATCATGCTTACGAAAGCATACTTTACGAAACTTTAGAAGATGCTTTGAATTATACTTTGAAAGTATGCTTCATGTGCTTTTAAAGAATAGTGAAATGTTTACATTGAAGTGTGCTAAAAGTTCACCAAAATTCGGCCAATTTAGAGCAAGAATGATACTTACTAAATTGAAAGAAAAGTAGGCTTTTAAAAGTTAAGTAAACTATACCCTAATGGACTTGGTTTTTTTGCTAAGGGGTCCCTTCCTTATAGCCGAGTGTTCGAGCTGAACGTTGCAGTATTTCTATGGATGTGAGCGCGTAAACACAATAGTGTAATAAATCAAGCCCTGTTCGTGAAAACGCTATTTTTCCAGGTTATTTTCATACGTACCTCGGGGTCAAGAGCAGATTATATATATGTTTCATTTTTTTTTGCTTCCTTTTCTTGCATGCGAAAGCTCAAAAGGGCATGAAACGCCGAATGATTTACCAGGGCGGGCTCTTGAGTGACGAAGTATATATCCGCCCGCGACATAGCAAACAGAACATAAGAGAAGAGGTGAAAAAAGAACAAAAAGAAATGCGACATTTATGACGAGTAACTCCACCATGGTCTGAATCCGCTTGGCGCTTCACCACTCCCCCACCGGATTATCGGTGTCGGCAGGCAGGGAGGCCGGTACAAAGGCGGACGGGGAAAAGCGCCCACAAACGAAATTGTTGAAACCGGATCGGGGGCACGGGCGTCGGGGCCCGATCGCGGCCTATGTTTGGTCTCGATCGGGTGACGCCGAGCTGGTAGAACGGACAGCAGCTGAGAACCCGACTAACGGGAACGGCCTCGCATTTCAGGCCCGTTTTACGACCCCCCCCCCCCCCCAAATCCCCACACACACCACACTTCCTTTTTTCTCGAGCCGTTTCTTTTTTTTTTTGTCTTTTTAACTACATAGCGTTTTTTTACTTTATTTTCTTCCGGTGTTCAATTGTGTCCTACGCGATTACTGTGCATCGCATTGGTCTTTCCTCATCAAAATTTTTTTGGCAATTATTTTTTCTTTTTTTGTTTTGATGTGTAAATTATATGGTTTGTTTGAATGACAATGATATTGATAGAATCACTGTGAATTTAGCAGTGTTGTGCCCGTTACCGAAAAAAGTAACGAAATCTCGTTACTCGTTAGTTTGGTAAAAATTAACGCGTTATTGAGCTACGTTACTTTTTTACAAACGTAACGATATACCGTTACCGTTACTTTTCAAAATTACTTTACGTTACTTTTGTGTTCGATTACTATGTTTGGCAGAGATGTATGATAAGCCTCCTTAAAAAGCTTCGATAAAGATAGACATTTACGGAGTGGTTTCATAGTGTTTTGATGCGCGACGCAGCTTAATTTTCGGCATGCAGAGTTGGCATTGAACCTGTAAATTACCCCGATTCCATCTCCTTTAGCTGATACATTTCATTCAGTCCTGGCCATGGCGACGGATTTTCGTTATTCATGTCCATCTCACATGCAGAATGAATCGGAGATGGTATTCAATCGTCTTTTATAAACTACAGCATGCGAACGGGGACTGCTGGAACACAACCAGCCAACCAACACCCCTCATCTTTACGCCGGTTTTAGTAACAGTCCGGTTCATACTATTACCAGAGACTGATTCACTTCGCTATGTGGAACAGGACACCAGTTACCAGCACACTGGTTATAATCACTTGCTGCCTCTTACCAACAATAGCTCTAAGTTTTTCTGCAAAAAAAAAAAAGAAAGGTTTCGTGTTTGTAGGCTTTTTTCCAGGTTTAAAACTTTTTTATTTTTTGTAAATGACCTTAGGGAATTAAAGACTAATCAAGCGAAAGATTCTTCTGTGTACAAAAGTGGGTCAGGAACTTTCAGGCAGAGAGGGGAGAGAGCGAGGATAAAAAATTCCACAAAGGGTGTTTTTTTTTGTAGCTAGAGAAACGAGCAGTTGTCCACTGATGTAAACAGATGTCTTTCTCTCCCAACTGTCCACCTCTGCTACACAAAGAAGAGGGAAAAGAGGAGGGAAGGGAGGGGGCTGTAACGCAGTCGTTCGTTCAAGCCTTGTGGATAATAACAGCATAAAAAAAGGAGGACGAACGGAATTAGCTGGTAGCCGTAGGTTTGTTACGCCTTCGAAAAGTGAGACTTTTTTTAAAGTTTACTGTGACGGATGCTGGTTCCGTGCAGCGATAAGCTTCTGCAGGATTTTGAGATTTATGGGTGAATAGATGGACTGATAACTGGAAAACCCACCGTTTTAGAAAATCGAAGGTTCAGAAGTCTTAGCAGCGAGATACGGCATTGGCTGGGCATTGCGTGCTCGAGCGCAAGTAGTTGCCCCTCGAGCAGAGAAGCTAGATCCTCCATTGAGCTTACTGATCAAAATTTAGTTCCCCTTACATCTCCAGTTTCATGCACGAGATTGCTTTTCTAAACGTTAGATCAGGCGTCGTGACCTTTTCCCAAATACCTAATGTATTTCACCAGTTTTGGTCAAAAGTAACGAGTAACGTAATTTGATAGCCGATACCGTAAAAAGTAACGAAAATACTTTACTCGTTAGTCAGAATACTAATGAGTACGTTACTGTGTTAGCGAAAAATGTAACGCGTTACCAGCATACCTCGGCATTCTCACTCATGAGTGCGATCACTCACGATCACTCACGCTCACCGTCAGATTTGAGGTGATCGTGAGTAAGGCCGCGAGTCTCGAAAAATTGTGAGTGTGAGTGTGAGTGTGATCGTGAGTTATGTGAACTCATGAGTGTGAGTGTGAGTGTGATCGTGAGTTATGTGAACTCATGAGTGTGAGCGTGAGTCCTGAGAACTCATGAGCGTGAGTGTGATCGTGAGTGTGATCGTGAGTTTTGAGAACTCATGAGTGTGAGTGTGAGTGTGAGTCCTGCGAACAAATGAGCGTGAGTTTGATCGTGAGTGTGATCGTGAGTTTAGAAAACCATTGAGTGTGAGTTTGAGTCCTGAGAACTCATGAGTCTGAGTGTGAGTTCTGAAAACTGATGAGCGTGAGTGTGAGCGTGAGCTCTGAGGACTCATAAGTGTGAGTGTGAGCTTGAGCTCTAAGTGAAGTACTCATGACCGTGAGTTTTGAGATCTCTTGAGTGTGATTGTGAGTTTCAAGGCTCATGAGCATGAGCCTGGATCAAGACGTGAGTCTTAGGGTAGATATGAGTCCGGTGATTGCATTAGTCTGCCTGATGACGTGAGTCTGAGGACCATGGCCATGATGGGTCGCGGTGAGCGCTGGTATTAGCTGGGTTGGTCACGTGAGCTCCAGGGCCATTTTAGTGGGCGAGGAGACTCCGCTTCGCCTGCTCCTCCGCCTGTAAGCGCGCTGGGTCCTGTGGAGGGTGGAGGAGGAAAGTGGGGGGGGAGTGCTTGTTTTTGCAGGCTCCTCCTTGCCAGCGCCCTCCGCAATGTCTCAACCAGCTGTGGAGGGCAGAGGGAGTATGGGAGAGGGGGCGGGTTCGCTTTCGTCTCTCCTCGGCGTTCGCTCTTCGCTTCCCGGCAGACGGCGAGACGCCAACGGACTGATGGCGCCTCGAGGCGGCGCGGTAACGTCGGAGAGGGGAAGCGCTCCAAACGGTTCGCGCTCCTTTTTCTGTGGCATAGAAAGGCTCGTGCGGATTTCGGCCCCTGTTGCCAAGTTGGTGTCGGTGGGCATAGAAGTTTATGATTGCGTCAACTATAACGTTCGCACGGCTACGACAAAATTAAGTGACTAGCATGATCCTCGTCAGCACCCAGTCGAACAAACAATTTTATCTTTCCGCGCACCTCACCGTATCTTTCGCATACGAGTAATCACTCAAAAAGTGCAACAAAGGCGATGTCATGATCGATCGAAGCTTCGAGTGAGATCTTTTACATTGTGTAATATCATGCTTTTATGTGTCGTTCGGGGCAAGATAGCGCAAGTGCATGATAGCCAGCCGGCAATGGCCAGGCGGAGCCACGAGAGTGCCGTATTCAGGTCCACAATCGGAAGTGTCTCTGTTAATGGGGCGGCCAGTCTGCCCGTCAGGCCGTGGCGAGCGGGGGCTACGCCAATTTCAGCAGTCCCCGTGTGCACGTGCGCGCCATGTCTCTGTATATTTTATGTGGTTATTTAAGACCATCAGAGCCTTGCAGGTCCAAGTGTTTAGAGCATATTCTAGAGTTGTCACTTGAACACCAGTTTGAGTTGTCTTTACCACTTGTGGGGTCGCTCTATAATAATCGCCGACCGATCGGTCTGTCTTCGCTCGTCTCCCAGGGAGTAACACAACACAACGAGAAGGCAGCGAATGGGTTTACTGCACTTCCCGGTTGCCCGTCTTTGAGAGCCGGCAGTCCGGACCCGCCGACCTTAGTTGTTGCCCGTCGTTCATAGCTCGCAGTCGGAGTCCGTGCCCAGGCCTGCGGATCGTCCTTCCCACGCCAGCGCTGCGTAGGCTAGCTGTTCCGGGCCGGTGGCAATCAGTTCGTCGAACGACGTTTCATGGACAAATCGTTTCGTCGACACTGCGATGTTTCATCGACAGATCGTTTCATGGAAACGAGCACCCGCTCGTTTCATCGACAGATGTTGCGACGTTTCGTCGACAGCTCGCTCTGCCAGCTCCTGGCTCCTACTGGCTCCTCCAGCTGCACCTCCTCGCGACCTCTGCGCCTGCGCGGCGCGTGGCCTTGTGTTGGATGGATGGATGGATGGATGAAAGATGGCCGACTGGGCCAAGTATGGCGAACCAGTGCGCAGCCATCTTGCCTTACCGACTTAAACTATCGCCATTTTTTTTTTTTTTGGAGGGGGGGGGGGGTTACCGGTTGCATTGATTTCGGAACTTACGATTTGTATGGTTTCGCTCGTGTCTTTGCCCGAACCTTTGGTGAAGCGTTGTCAAAGCCGGGAAGTTTTGTTCTCGACCACTGTCCTTTCTCAAATTAGATTCTTAAAACATTCAACAATATGCTCTGCTCTTGAGGGCTACGCTTTCGGCAGCATACGTGATCGAGGTGTCTGTACGTCATCGAATCAGTGGCGGATCCAAGGAGGGGGCGACGGGGCAGCCGCCCCCCCCCCCCAAACAAAGTCAACCCCCCCCCCCCCCTTCTCGGAGGGCAATTTGACATGGGTGGACCCCCCTTGCACAAGAAAGAATGGGAGAATAGTATCCTTAAGAATTTTCCGCCCCCCCCCCCCCCCACCACACACACACACACAAAACGGAGTTCTAGATCCGTCCCTGCACCGAATGCAACCCTTCGCGGGCTGGCCGACGGCACTCCGACTGTTTTGAAAAAGTGCCAGGGTCTTTTCCAGAGCAAGCGTATCTTTCCGCGCGTCACGTCTTTTGGTAGAATCATCAAGAGCCACCTGAACATAGCATAGATAGTCCACACGTCAAAACACTGAAGCTATTAAAAAATTAAAGAAAAACGAGGCCTGTTTGCGGTGCACACAGCCTTTCTACCCTTGAAAATGGCATAAAATCGGCTTTTAAGCTAATTGGCATCTGGTCTTAGCCGCTAGCAATAAACTTTGAAGGTGACTGAGCATTCGGCTACGCGTAGTTAACTTTTACGGTGATGAAACACGGTTCTTTACTCCTTCAAACACCGGGTATTTAACGCACTGTACTTACCAGACCGCATACGATTTTTAGACTTTAGCATATTTAGCTTCCGTGTATTAAATAACACAGTAGTTCTGCATATGTTATGTCTGCACTGAAATTTCGCATGCACATAAACCAATATGTGACCAAAGAACATTAGATTTTGAAGCCGCTCTTTTATGCAAAGAGCTGGGTCACGAACTTGCCCCAGGTATCTGTCTGCTGGCATCGATAAAGGAAGAATTGAATGTCGCGTGTGAGGACCAGTCAGCTGCTGCCGACAGATCTCGTCTAATGGTACTCCCACCTCTAAGGCCTTGCATGTGGCGGCTGCTCGAGAGAAGCTATATAATGCATTTAGTTGCACATTTGATATCAACTATGGTTTACTTTGTGTAATAAGACTAAACTTGGTGCAATGTTTTATTTATCTGTAACCAATTCTCGTGTTTTTTTTTGTTTTTTTTTGCATTGCAATGTAGATTTTTTTAGGTTTACTCGCGGGCAGCGTGCTCGCGGTAGTGCGAGTGTCATTGGTTTTCGTGCTTCTGTTATTTATTTTTATTTGACATTGTTTACAGCTCCCTTATTATGTAATGTCCTCTTTAAACGGCCCTTAATGATAAATGACGATGAAACGAGTGCGACTAAACAGTTTTTTCGCGTATAAGTTGCAGTAGCCAGTAAAACACTGCATCAATTTTCCTTTTGAATAATTGAGGGTAATGAACATGCTTAATTTCAATTGAAATATTAGGGTTGTAATGCTGCAATAAAAGGCTGCAAGCTGTACTTTTGTTTAAAAATAACCAATATGAAGAAAAAATTCAGTGTTTACGCCCTTTTCCGCTACCCACCATTGGATCGAAGTTTTGTTTTGCACCTACGCATATTTTTCTCCACCACTTTTCTTCTTCCAGTAACTTTCGGTTCCATAAGCGGGCATCGGAACTTGCAACTATCCGAATAGGCCGCGCGCGAAGTCCTGTGCGCTCTTGCTTATTCCATGTGACACGGATGAGAACGAGAGGATAGCGCAGTTGCTCACCATGGAGAGCAACTGCGCTAGGCATCGTCTTTGTCATCTGTTACAAGCGCTTGTACACATCGCGACACTGTTAGCGCGAACATGACATCGGCGCATTTTCGCATTTTACTTTAAATAGTAATAGTGAGCACAAAATTGTATCGCTTACATTATAGAACTAAATGAACTCTTTCTGTAGCAATAATAACTTGGATGACATCCCTTGGTTTCAAAGAGAAAAAGTGAAAAACCGGCGATCGCTTGTTCGCGCTAACAGTGTCACGCTCTGTACCTTAAGTTTCCGGCATTCCTTTCGAAACCGCAAAAAAAAAAAAAAAAGTTTGTCGACGAAACGTTTAACGGTGGTGCTGTCGACGAAACGATTGTCGACGAAACGTCACAGTGTCGACGAAACGTGTGTCCATGAAACGTGTGTCCACGAAAAGTTGTCCACGAAACATAATTCCACGAAACGAGTTTCGATCAAATGATAGGGACCAGTTCCGGGCTATCACAGTCAGAGTCTCGCTGCGGAACCACTCGTGGATCGTCATGGCCTAGGACGGTATGGCCAGGGCTCGCCATTTCCGCCAGTCCTGATCCGAACCCCGCTGGTGGAATGCTCCGGGGATCGGCATGGACCAGTCCAGCCAGAATGGTTCTATCGTTCCTGCCCGGCCCCAGCCTCGTGCAGCACGCTCTTCCTCTTGCCTCGCCGGCTGGCCCCGCTCGCGCCTCGCTCGAGCGTCCTCTTCTCCCGACGCGCCCACCACACTAGAATAAAATGTGGGTAATTAGAATTTAGAACCGAACGCTGCATCCTAGAGAACAGCACACAAGCCTGGCGTAAAAAGGCGCCAGGCAACAAAGTGCACGTGTAAGATGGATATTTACGCTTCGCATGAGCTTTTTCTAAAGAAAAACTTTTGCATCCTAGTTTTCTGCACGCCGTCACATTTTTCATCACTCAGGGTTAAATTTGGTAGCCAAAAGAAACAAAACATTTTTTCTACGAAAATCCACTTTTTGAAAACTCGCAGGTTTGGAAGGTTTTGGTTGCGACCGCGTATGCCGAACGGCTTGCGCGGTCGCAACCAAATGCACGCCTACCACTACGAGTACCGGAACGGGGCGACAGGCATCTCGCTTGAAGACCTGATCGCCTGATCCTCGATGTCACAGCGAAGCGACAATCGGCCCGATCTTCCCCACCGTATTTCTCTATGTGGCTCTCTCAGAGACTCGTAAAACAACTCGTATAAATATGTTATTTTGCCGAGTACTCTGCAAAACGAGTTTGTCAGACCACTTTCCATACCTTCACATGTATTGTCGTTCACTTCAAGAATTAATGTAAAAATCACTTACTTGATGCGTCGCACTGCAGTAATCCACTTTGTCCCCGTGTCGCTTCCTAAAATCTTGAAGGGAAGCGGTAAAGTTTGACGCTTGAGTCACCTTCGCGACTGTGACAGTGTTTCACGCAGCAATAACGACGCTTATTTTTTGGGAAACTCTAGGAGTAGGCGAGATGTCACAGGAACCCGGTGAGGTCATTGAGACGTGAAGTTGAGGCTTACTTTTACGAAAAACTCTTCCAAAAAGGCTCACGCCGATGCGAAATGCCCCGTTCACACGTGGTTTCTAAATGCGCCCGCCTGCAGTCCCCGCGCGACCCGGGTCGCCCTGGCCTACCCACGTGTCTCACTCCAATGAATTTACTGGCTCCACAGGATTCGTAGAATTCTCCGTGTGCCGTGTGCCTGCTTACACTGAGAAATAGATAACGGCGGCGCGCGGCGCCGCAACGTCGCGGCGCCTGCCCGACGGCCACGGCCGGGTGGCCGCCGCTCCGTCTTGGCGCGACCTGGCGCGACTGCGAGGCGCCAATTGCCCGGGCTTCTCGGGCTTCGTGCATGACGCTGGGCTCCTCTTGCCCGTTGTTTACTCATGTTGCGTTTTTACGTTCTTATGGTTGAGTGCATGGGTACTCAGAGGGTGGTAAGAATTTCTTGTAAAACAAAAAGAATATATTCTAGAATCAACTTTTTGCAATTAAATTCTAAAACTTCTTATCGCTTGAAGGCCTATGACACATATCGCGATGAGTCTAGCCCGCAATGAAATTTACAATGGTGTAGCACAGGGCAAGATTGTTCAGCGGGTCGTTGAAGTACGCTACTGCGTTGAATGAATACTCGTCACCCAAGCGACATAGAGTCTGTCTCGAACCGATGGTTACAGAAACGAAGCGGGTTTGGTAATTATGTAACATAAATTATAATATTTCTTGTGAATGTGCAACTAAATGACTAGAGAAACCGTTTGTCGTAATTTCTGCCAGTTATGAAAAAAAATGACACTCAACTTCAAATTCCTGAATGTGCTGCTAATTTCCGGGAACTAAATGCGCTAATTATTGTGTTTCAAAACACCGCCCAGTTCAATTTTGATATGGGCGGACATTGTGTCCGCGTAAGGTGTTGTGCTCGCAAAGCTATGGCACTTCATGTCGTGCAAGCACGCACACTTAAAAGGACCATGAAGACACCTTCGATATTTTATTTTATAATTGGAATAGGCTTCAGGCAATGTTGACAAAGTCATAACTACGGATGCCGCGAACCACCCTAGGTTCGAATTCGAAAGGTTTCGATTTTTTCGAACCAAATTGAGGTTCGAAATCGAAATATTTTGATATTTTCGACCGTACCGAGGTTCGAATTCGAAAAGTTCGCCACTTTCAGACACCGTGGAGTTTCGAAATCCAAAAGTTCGAAGCTTACACGGTTTCTAAAAATTCGGATTCAATTATTTCGAATATTTTCTTACTTAAGGTTCGAGAAATTCGAAGATTTCCAACCTTCCTAACTTGAAGTTCGAGAGTTTCGAAAATTTAAAACTTCTTGGGATCTAAAGTTAGAAAACTTCGAACATTTCGAATTTCTTTGAATTTGAAGTTTAAAAATGCGAAAATTTCGAATTTCTTTAAATCAGGATTTCGAAAAATTTGAACGTTTCGAATTTTTATAGGCAAAGTTCGATAAATTTGAAGATTTCGAATGTATTTCTACATGAAGTTTGAAAAGTTCGAAGGTTTCAATTTTCTTTTAGGGCTAAACTCGAAAAAAACTTAGAAGGTTTCAAACTTTTTTAAAGTCCAAGTGCGCAGAGTTCGAAGTCCGGTTTTCATGTTCCTCCACAGTTTCAGTTGCAAATAACGTTTTCACGCCTCACCGGTTTTCACAAAATCAGGTTTAGAAAAGTGCGGGTGTGATATTTAGACTGCGCGAAGTTGGGCAGGTGATTAAATGAGACGACAAGTGTCCCGGATGTGCTGGAATATTTGCCAGTGCAGAGTGACGTGCGACCATAGATCAGTGAACAGTGACCACCAGCCCGGGGGGGGGGGGTCTTTAACGTGCATCGTGCAGTAGTGATCACATGAACCCCATGTTTAACGATACAGTCGATACTCATCCAGTACGAAACGGCCAGGGGAAGGCAGGTGGTTGAGGCTCAGAAAAACCGTGAAGCGATCTGGCAAACTGCCTCCCTACTACCGCATTGCACGCTGGGGTAATCCGATCGAACGCCGCCCGAGTGACACTGGCATATAGTAGCTTTAGTTTTTACATGATGCAAAATCCTGAGACTGGGAATGAAATTTGGAAGAAAAAGTGTACGAAGACAGAAAAAAGGGGACAGGAGAACGTCTCAAACGCCGCTAGCTCAGGACAACGTCGAGTTTGAGACGTTGTCTTGTCCCATTTTTTTCTGTCTCCTTACACTTTTTCTTTTCAATTTCATACCCAGTCTCAGGATTTTGCATCATGATCAACATACACCAGCTCGCCTACACCTTGACAATTTTTTAGTTTGTATAATTGCTCTGGAGGTTTATTTTCCGGGACGGAAGAAACGCCGAGCAAAAAGCACATAAGCCGACACAACTCGAGGTCGAGGAGCGTTCTACCGTACCAGTGGCGTCGGGAGAAGAAAAACTGGGGACAAAAAAAAAAAGGGGGGGGACGGGAAGGGGGGGGGGAGGATTTCGGGCTGTTAAAGAAAACAATACGGGGAAAGGCGGTGCGGTCGAGCTTATTTTAATTTGAAATTATTTATGCCTTGTATAGCTACTGTCGCTCTTCACAGTAAAAATATCGCGTAGACGGTCGTTGTTAGAAACTCGTTGTCAGAAGGCACTACTCGCCACATTGCTTAGTGGTTAGGAAGTTCAAAGCTATGTCTTTGCGACCTAAATAACTGTGCCAATAATAATAAAAAATGAAACACAACAATAAATGCGGAAATAAAAAGCTGGCGAGAAAAAAGAAACTATCAAGAATCCTCCGGAAGTGTTGTATTCTTGCCGATTCAGAGGCCCACAACTTAGAAACAAGTTTTTCCTTGAAATACGTGTACAGGCTAAAAGAAACACGTCCGAAAAACGTAAAACGAGGAAAAAAACTAAAAACTAAAAATGTTTTTTTCTTTTAATGACGCGCTGAACTTGAACAATATTAGAAATCTTCCACCATGAGTTAATTTATTCGTCAACGTGAAAAAACAATAAATACATCATTTTGCATTCTGCAGATGGCAACAATATGTACTGTCTCAGGTGTTAATGTAAACGCGATACCTCAAACAATTTAGACGAAAAAATTACCAAGTTTAAGGCATAATTGCCCGTAGATACATGTTTTGACATTTCTTCGAAGCTCATCTTGAACAGCACTATTCATATCTTAAGACGACACTTACCTAGGCTATACATAGGTAAGTCTTAAAAAGTTTAACATATCTAACATACATAGCCTCGGCTATTCGCAACTCCAGCGCGCCGCTCGCCCTCCCGCGGACGAACGGAGAACCAGAGGAACGGGGAGGGCAGCGGTGGCGGCGCGGAAACGGTGGCAGGGACTGTCGGCCTTGATGCGTGGAGCCGTTTTCACGAAAAAAGTGAGCGCGTTAAAAAAGGAATTATTTTGCTTCGCCTTGCAACAGCCTTGCACGAAGGACCGGGATGTCTAATTTCATTAGGGAATTTTCGTGTTTTGTATACGCTGCGGATTTCTGGTCTTGTGCATGGCCGCCAGCTCACTCTGTGCTCAACGTGACAGAAAATGTTCCCGCTAATAATGAAGAACTCTAGAGTACGGTCTACGGAAAGTCTATTCTTTGCCATAAGTAGGAGAAAACTCGTCACGCAACGGTATGTCGAGCAATACAAATCGGGAATGGGTTCGCGTTTTAAGGCCGTTACAAGGAACACGACCATTTATTCCGCGCACTTTAAAAAGACAGAATACCCGTACTTGCTTTCAGGTAATTACAAAGCAAATAAAGAAATGCTCGAAGCAATTTGAGCGTGTCTGTGTTAGCCAGCCGTTCGTGACGAGAGCTTAGAACGCGCAGTTTTGGCCAGAGGGACCGCAATGTTGCAAATAACACGGTACTAAAAAATGTACGGTATATTAAAATGTTTATTTTTGATAAAGCAATAAATGAAACCCCTAAACACTAAGATTATGCTAATAGGCAGTTTTTGCATGGCGTACGACACCCCTAAACTTCAGTTGGACGCAGAGCGCACTGACGTTCAACCGTCGCTACCAGCTTTCACGGGCGGCTTGATTGCCGAGTTGTGCAACTTATTAAAATAGCTTAAGTAAATGTAAATGACTGTAGAAAAAAATGTAATCGTTTTTTTTGGCCCTACTGCAAAACCTCGGTGTTTTTTTTTCTGAACTCTTTGATGCGTACTTTAGCTGTTTAATATCTTATATTGCGCCGTCATCAAGCATCATGTAAAAGTTGGGGCCGTCAGTTTAACGTCAGTTGGCTGCACGGCGAACTGAAGTTTTGGAGGTTCGTCTTAATAGTGAACAAGGGAGTGTAAGGACTACATTTTTTTTTAATAGAGTGATGAGCACGGCAACGTTTCTGGAACGCACTGAAAATTGTGCTTCAGAGGCGCAGCGCGAGCTTGCGGTTGTAATGCTACACCGCACGGTAGCTGCGGCAACAAACTTCCTATCAATAACCATAGAGCAGTTTGATTACGTGTTGCAATACACTAAAACCGAGACGGTGAGCAGGGAGTTGCCAGCCTGTGACAAGGAGACACCAATACTGTGAACGCTGCTCTTCCGAAGCTTGACGGTCACCGTTCGCGGCTCTTTTTTTAGAGCACTAATGGGCAGGCAAAACCTCAAACCTATCTTCATCAGCCTCAAAAATATTCTGCACAAACAGTAACGTGGCCGGTGCCTAAAACGCGCTCGCTCACCACAAAGCTTCGCACTTTGAGGTTTCTGCGATTTTGAATTAACATGCCCGTTTTCCTAACATGCGTCAGCATCTCCGTCACCTGTAATATGATCCCTCCCTAACCGCTTCACATTTGTGGACAAATAAATCATTTTTAGCGCGCTGAACAGCGTCAGCTAGCAGGCGCACGGGATATCCTGGAGAATCTATCCCGTCTCTTCCGCCATCTTGGAACTACCGCCCCGCCACCTATAGGGCGTTGGAGTTGCGAATAGCGCGCTTCAAATATGGCACAAACGACAATTGTCAAAAACCCGTCGTCCATGCTTGCTCCTTCGGGAATTTATTTATTTAAAACTAAGCATGTCAGAACATTGAAATAGACGGCATTGTCTTTCGCAAGGAATGCGGCACCGCATGTCAAAATTAGAGAAAAAAAATACGGATGTACATCACGGCTTGAATCCAAATGAAACCGCCCGCCCGTCTTTCGAAATTCGACGAACTTCGAACCTTAACCCTAAAAGTTTGAAGTTCTTCGAACTTTTAACTTTTCTGGAATCGAAAGTTCGAAAATTTTCGAATTCTTTCGATAAAACACTTTGGAAGTTCGAAAATGATCGAATTTATTAGCGTAGGGAGTTCGAAAGTTCGAAAAGCTTCAAATATTTTAGTGGAAGAAATTTGAAAGTTCGAAAATCATCAATTTTTTAGTCTATCAAGTTCGAAAGTTCGACAAGCATCGAATTTCGCAGCGTAATAAGTTTAAAAAGGATGGAACTTTTAGCGTAATAACTTCGAAGGTTTGAAAAACATTGCGTTTCTGAACGTGTAAAGTTCGAAATTTCTAAAAGCGTCAAACTTCTTAGTCTAACAAGTTCGAAAATTCGACTTCCGTCGAATTTTCGATATTGAAAGCTCAAATATTCGAAATCTTTCAAACCTTTTGAACCGCTTGAATCGATCATCGAACCTTGGGTTCGAAAGAAGTTCGCGGCATCCCTAGTCATAACCTGTGCTGACGCTTGTGTGCCGAACAAATCACTTAAATAGACCCCGCTAGTATTCGTACCCGTGGCGACGCCTCGAAAAGGCGGGAAGACCGATTTTTCGTGACGTTCAAGTGTAACATCAGAGTAGGCGCGTAAAGGCCGGTTCACACATCTGCAATCCGAGCTACAGGAACGACAGAAACGACACGAACGACATGACAACGGGACAACTGTGACACATGATTGCTTGGTAAAGCTGCTCTTTGCCATCACTGTCACGTTCTGTAATGCGAACAGAATCGTCCCGGTGTCATGTCGTTCGTGTTGTTTTTGTCGTCGGAACGCAGATGTGTGAACCGGGCTTGAGGTAATAGACCGACCCACCGCCAGTTTCGCTACGCCTCCTCCGGCGCGATGCATTGCGGGAACTGTATGTCTTTCCGCACGAGGGTCAACGTCTTTGTAGGCTTGCGCGTGTCAATCACGAGCCGTCTCGTGCACTACCGCTGCCTCCTGTGAAGTACAACTATGGCTGCGTCACGCACGCTCCAGACGGTTGGTGAGGGGGGGGGGTTGTATAAAACGGGAAAAGGGGTTTAATGCCTATGCAGATTGTTATCCTCAAGGAAGGGGAAAGATTCACATAGGCAACGGGGAAGGGGGAAAGAAAGCTGTGAGAGGGGTTTGTTAGAAATAGTTGGCCACAAATATGCGGAAGGGTGCCAATCAGTCAACGTAAGTGAGGGAAAGGTTGGAGAGGAAATGTAGAGCGTTGGCAGATCATAGCTCATGGGAACTTGTGATTAAGTCACATGTTGCGAAACATCGACGCAATCTAGCTGGTAGTTGTGTCTCTTTCAGATTCATATGACTCACACAGGTCTGTCGCGTCACCGCGAAGCGGCGGCGCGATTAAGTTGCGTTTCACGGCTACCACAATTATCATTGTGGTAGCCGTGAAAATGTGTGAGATAGGTCTATTGGTCAAAGCGAATGGCGAGCTCTGGTTTTCATTCTTTGTCGGGAGGTGTTTACAGATATTGCGTTTTCCTGGTTGATAACAAGAAACTATTGATATGACGGGCCTGAAATGTTCACTACAGTACACACGGATGAGCATTGTTGAGTACTATATAAAGAGGATTACGCCTACAGCGAGAGCTCGAGCACGTAGAATCGGTCAGCTGCCCAATGGCAAAGAAGACGACGTAGACGATAGATCTCCTCCAGCTCCGACTCTACAAGCTACAACAATGTAAATACCTCGTTCATCGACTCTTAAAGACTACTGAAACTGACAGGTTAACCTCTACGTCACTACCTTTTTCGGAACACTTGCTAGACGAG
Source organism: Ixodes ricinus (assembly GCA_037355805.1). Taxonomy (NCBI): domain Eukaryota; kingdom Metazoa; phylum Arthropoda; class Arachnida; order Ixodida; family Ixodidae; genus Ixodes; species Ixodes ricinus. The sequence continues at coordinate 3,603 of JAZHYW010042594.1, read as the reverse complement.
AATGCAAAACATCAGTTTTGGTATTTCGCGTGCCTTACTGGGCACAAAATAAGCCTCACATGATTCTACAAAGAATGAGCGGTATACGAGACCACCACCGCGTTGAGAAACACCCCTTTAGAAAAAGTTTGGAACGATTATGCATCCAGCGAGCTTCGAGTGTGCTCGCAGACAAAAGCACGACAGACAACAACAATAGACCGATCTCACCAGCTAGTTTGAGTACGCCACCGCTGCCTACCGCTGCCGACATGCATCGTGGGAGCTGTAGTCTTTCTGCACGCGCGACAACCCTGCTGGAGGTCTGCGCCAGCAGAGCACGAGAAAGCACGAGCTATCTCGTGAACTGGCGTCTGCCTCCCACGAACTACAGTTATGGCAGCGTCACGCATGCGTGGAGCGCTTGGTGAAATCGGTCTATTACGTCCGGCCGTCTGGCTGCCGAGCACCGAGCTTCAGCTTCATAGGGCACGCTCCTTACGTAAAAAAATATCCGCTAGACAGGCCGAGCACGCGCCCGTACAGCCAAACGTATCCAAAAGGCCGCCACGCCGCACGCACCACTCCAGCAACGTAAGCGCACAGCGCACTGCGTACGAAGAGTGAGGAGCATTTGCGCTTGCCCCACCTGCGCCCTGTCCACACCGCAGTGCGCTGTGAACACGCGAGGAACGCGAGACGCAAAGAAGCCAACGCCGCGTCGATGGAAAAGAGAGAAAGAAAAATGTCGTGTAAACAGCCGAGTAAAAAAAAAAACAAAAAACATGTCGACGAAATGTAGCAAACTCTGTCGAGCATCGAATGTCGCTCTCTGCCGATGAAACATCGCAGTGTCGATGAAACAATCTGTCTAAGATGAAACCTTGTTCGATGAACTGCGCGCCAAGACTGACGCGGCTTGCCACATGAAAAGTGGCGCACCCTACGTGATCGAGAGCGCGACAAAGAGACACACAGAGACGACCCCAAACCCCCAATCCACTCCAAACTAAATTAAGCAAAGCCATGCCAGACCAATCTAAATGAAACCAATCCAAGGATGGCTGCACGTATCGAGATAATAAATGCTGACAGTATTTTATAAAGGACGAGATGACTGAAAAACAATGCCGGGTGATGATCCCTTAAATCGCAGCCTACTCCGGCAAGCACGGTCGACCAACAAAAGCAGGAACAACTCGAGTGAGAAGGAAACCTCGGCCTCCGCGGCTTCTGCTCATAGAATAGCATACGATACGACTGACGGACACCACTTCCAACAGGGATTATGGTGAGATTTGAAACCAGAGATACGTCAGCCTACCTAAAAAAAAAGAGAAAATATTTGGTCAATGCATATGCTTATTGTATATAATATGCTGCATAAACTTCCGTAGAAGTATGTGTGGGTGGCACAAAAAAAGAAACGGGGGTGATATATGTATTAATCGTTCATTTGCGTACAAATGAGCGAGGTATGCACAGCGAGGCGACACTCTAATCACTGCGACGTTGTCTGTGTAACCTGTCGGAAGCTGCGTTTGTGTTTTACCGCTGCCCTTGTCAGCAGCCAAAGTTCAACACACCCAATTTTATCAGCTTGCATTTAGTTTCTTTCGTAATTAATCCCGGTGAACGAAATTTGGTAGAAATGTGCGGAGCATAAACATAAACATAGTACATTTCTTTCAAATTGGATAAGCCGTTCAGAAGTTCACTGTTTTGGGGTAGTTCCCCCGCCGCACGACTAACGCGAAGACAAACCAACGGCTTGTGAGGAGCAAAAGAAAAACAAAGAAAGCAACCTGTAAGCATGATGACCTGTGAGTGTGAGGACCTGTGAGTAAGATGAGCGTGAAGACCTGTTTGAGTGTGAGGAGGACCGTGAGGAGCTGTGAGTGTGAGGACCTGTGAGTGTGAGGGCCGTGATGACCTGTGAGTGTGAGGACCGTGAGGACCTGTGTGAGTGTGAGGACCATGAGGACCTGTGAGTGTGAGGATCATGAGGAGCTGTGAGTGTGACGACATGTGAGTGCGAGGACCGTGATGACCTGTGAGTGTGAGGACCGTGAGGGCCTGTGTGAGTGTGAGGACCATGATGACCTGTGAGTGTGAGGACCGTGAAGAGCTGTGAGTGTGAGGACCTGTGAGTGCGAGGACCGTGATGACCTGTGAGTGTGAGGACCGTGAGGACCTGTGAGTGTGATGACCTGTGAGTCTGATGACCTGTGAGTCTGATGATTCGTGATGACCTGTGAGTCTGATGACCTGTGAGTCTGATGATTCGTGATGGCCTGTGAGCGTGATAACCGTGATGATCTGTGAGCGTGACGACCGTGATGATGATGGCGAGTGAGTTTTGGTTTTGTGCTGAACCGTGAGGGTGAGTCCGGGTAATGACCCTATTTTGAATAAATCGTGATCGTGAATGGGCGTGAGTCCTGATGGAGGAAAAAATAGTGATCGTGAGTTTGAGTGAGGACAGCTTAAAATGCCGACCTATGCTCCCAAGACAAAAATTTCGTTAAAGGAAACACTAAACTTACGCTAAAAAAATAGTTAATTAAACATGGATTATGAAAGAAATAACTGACCGAAATAAGGTGACTGACGAAGTCCAGAAACGATCACGTGAACCTTGATTCGAAGTCACAACGAGGAGCCGTCAAGTGTCGCCGCTCATTCATCTCGGGGCTACTATCAGCTTGGCTAGAAACAATCACACATCACCAGTTTTGTACACGTTGCTCTTAAGATGTAATCGATTACCATTACCCTTACTCTTGCTTAAAACTATTAAATTTGAATATATGAAAAGTAACTGTTAGTTTTCCGATTCATTCAGATTTTCAAAACGAGAGTTACTTGAGCCTGTTCAAAAACGGGTCTTTCGTGCTGTTTCTTCTTGTATTAAACTCACCGCGCTCTTACCTACCCGTCTCCTTAATCAACCAATGTTGGTAAATTTTCCTCCCGCCTGAGACGTGGTTCAAGGGTTCCTTGGTGGGAAACTTGTGCAAACTAAATGCGAGATTACAATGGGGAGGTAAAATTATTAACGGTTAAGAGTAACATTAGTACCTTAAAAGAATCAAATCACTCGTGCGATTACTCCATAGCCATATTTATTTTCTTCTTCTTATATTCAGTACTAAGTTTATTCAAATAATAACAAAATTAAACCCAGAAGTAATTGATTACAAGTAATTGAAATACTCGTAATAAATACCGTAGAGGCCTGCACGTCATACAGCTTGGCTATAGACCATCCGATGACTATTCCTAATGACTAATGTGAGCTTGCTTTGTTAGAGCAGTTCTTCAAAACGAGGGCTGCAGAGTTTGGGTACCCCGCAACTCCCACTTCCGAATTGATGTTGGGCTGCGATCTGTTCTTTATTTTCATCGACTCTGCCAAAGTGAAGGCATGCTCTAATGTTTTCATGTTCCCGAGCCGCTTCGGATTTTCCCATTTAACCTACCGCGACCTCCCTTTAGCTCGCTACTCATTGTTTGGGAAACAGTGACGTAAGGCGCACAAACTGCGGACCTAAACATAAAACTTCCCAACCAGGCACAGGTTCAGACCCGGAAGCACGCCATGTGACTTTACGACATGAAATA
>JAZHYW010042593.1:0-37416 GCA_037355805.1 Ixodes ricinus | reverse complement strand
AGGGTTGGGCAGAAATACTCAAAAATGTATTTGGACATACAAATACTGGGATACATTAAAATAGTAGCTAAAATACTGATACTGAAATATATCTGTAAAAGTGTATCGCGATACGTATCGGAAATACATTTTAAATAGAGGCAAAAAGCATTTGGAAATACAAATACAGGAATACATTTTAGGGAGGGCAGAAATACAAATACAGAAATACTGATACTGGAATACATTTTTCAAATTTGTTTGAGACGCCAAATGGGATGAAGCTTGAAGTTGGAAGTGGAAGTTTTTGATCCTGAAATTACATTCCCGTAGGCTTGGCACTTTGCCTTGAAGGTAGTGATTTCGGACGACGAAGAGTCTTCAATGGGTTAAAAAAACGTTCCATCAAGGACTGACCGCGGTCCCTTCCCTGACATCCTGTCCGTGTGACGAGGGATGCGAAAAGACTTCGACCTCTAGATAAATTCTATGTCATCCTAAATCCCATCAAAACGTCACCACGCCCCTGTCAACATTTATCACTTGATGTCACGCTGGAATGAACTGGTATTCTTGTATTTGTAGGTGTTGCCTTGAACATGAAACTTTACCACGCTGCTGTATGAAAAGGACAATACGTACTTTCGTTGTAGGTTACCTCGGTGAAGATCGTGCAGGCAGTGTCTTTTGGAATTTTTAAGAATAGTGGACACACACAACACTTCTCAGAAGAGAGAAGAGGACGCATAGAAAAATTGTTTGGAGAATCGGAAGGAACCTTGGTCTGCATGGTAACAATGCCCCCGCATCTCCATGACCCTGATGCCCCACCCCCCAAAAAAAATCGGTTGGATATTTCTTTGAGGGGGGGGGGGGAAGTATATCTCAAGAAATGTAACGAAATACATTTCCCCCTGATTGTATCGCGATACAAGGGAACATTCAAAATGTATTTTGATACAGGAATACAGATACTGGTTAAAAAAATGTATCGCGATACAGAAATACAGATACAAATGTATTTCTGAAATACTATCGCGATACATTTGTATCGCGATACTGCTCAACCCTGTATTCTGGCAATATAAATAATTTTAAGTTTTTTCTGAAGCAAACGATATATTAAAAAGGACAAAATGACGAGTTTAGTCGAGCGATTACAACAGAAGTCCACTTCAAGCCCAAGCAAAGTGTTGTTTGTTTTTGCGGTTAGTGGCAACCCTGGGCGTCTCACGCTTCAGTCTTAACCGTCCTAACGTTGCTCCGTGCTCCCGGTCCTTTCCGTGCTTCTGCTACGCTTTTGCCCTGTTCGGTTCGGTGTCGTGCTGGCGTTTGAGGTTCATCGCATTCGTCGGAGGTTCTCCGGACGATCCTTCCAAAGTCGTATCAGCACCCGCGTCGCCTCAACGCTTCAATGTACGCGCGGCGACACCTTCCTACTCGTGGACGCTCCTCCGTCGTTCGACCTATCGCACGACGCGAGAGTGAGATACAGAAATATATATGTACAAAAAAACGTTAAATATATACGGTACGAATAGCAATATAAGTAGAGAAATAAAAGCTAGATAACTATGGTTGTAACGAAAATCGAGAGGAGGAAAACCGAAGTACCGAAGCGGACGACGCGAGCAGGCGACGACGAGGCCTAGTAGATAGCTGGGGCCGTGAGTACAAAAGAACTATTCGTAGAGCAAGGTTTGTAGAGAATATACGTGAAACACGCTCTTTTTCAATGCTAAAAATACCAAAAACATTGATTTTAGATATCAGTGCGATCTTTTAGTTCGATTCGCTTTTCTAGTGTGGACCGCTGGTAACGAGAGTAGGCCTTTAGCAGCCGTAAAGGAGTTGCGGGAACTCAGGTTCACGAAAAGGACCTTTACGCTAAATGCCATTTGAGTTGCCGTGTGGCACTGCATAAATGATATTTACACTAAGGTCCTTTGGCGTAAAGGTCCTTTTAGGTGCCCGTCTGGCAGGGGTATTATACCGCTTATTTCATATACAACTCGCCCCAAAAACCACCAGCCGAAGTTCATGACGACACACTAATGGAGCTCCTTGATCGGCTCCATGGTAGCGTTGGCTGCGGTGGGTCTTAAAATGAAACGAAGTAAGTAAACTCTCATAAACAGCGAATGCAGTACTTAGGCCCCTTGTTTCACAAATAACTCCTCCGAAAACCACTAGTCGAAGCTCACGACAGACGTTTGGCGCTCCTTGATTGGCTCCATGATAGCGTTGGCTGTGGTGGGGCTTAAAGAGGTCCTGCAATCATAATTAAGCGTCTACCTTTTTTGCGGTTTCCACGTCTCTTGGGGTTCGGGCAAGCAAGCGGGCACGGACAGAGTCACTAAATATCAGTGCGTCATATTTTAACCGGACGACGCGGAAACCTCCTCCACCGACGGGGGCGACCCGCGGTACCGAAAGCGCGCGTAATGTGACGTCTTAGGTCCTGGGCTTACTACTGGTCAGAGCCGCTCAAAGCTTCTTTTTAGTTGAAATACAAAGTATAAGTGGCGCGAACCGTTTCAATTATTTATAAAAGTAGTTTTTGTTCAGTATTTGAGATCGGAAAAGAAACAAATGCAGTTTATAAAGTACGGAAACAAGAAAAGATCCGTCGACATACCCGCCACCAATCGGTGGAAAAGGCGGCGCCTACTAGAAAGGAGTAGTGGGATCAGGCGCCGACACGGAAAGGTCCCGGATGTACGCGGCGGCGCTGCGGCCGTAGGGACCGCAGGACCCGGCCGGCTCTGAGCGTTCCCAAGGCCTTCGGTGAGCAGCTTTGTCTTGCGGTTTGGCCGTTTCGCGGTATGGCAGCGCGAAGTGGCTCCCATTCTGAGCTGATCTTTACCCCGTGTTTGCTGTCGTTTGTGGCCAATGAAGTGTCATGCCGAATTTGTGTTTAATCGCGCAGCAAATGCAATGAGAGCCGCTCTAGCTGCCTGCTACATACAGCCTATCCAGAACACGCTTTAGTGGCGCCCTCTCGCGCCGTCGACACGGAGTACGGCAGCCGTGAGCGCTCGCTCAGCTCACCACCCCTCGTCTAGTTCACGGCCACTCAAGCAACCAAGGACGTCATGAAGGAGGTTATTTTTTGCTTGTTTTTGTAATTTTAATTTGCATATAACTTCTAAAATAAATCGAAATTCGAGAAAAGAAAATTGTCATTAAGTTACTACGTTCAGTGCGCTCAGGTTTGGTGCAAATTAAAAATTAGTAAAAAAGCCATTGCAGGGCCCCTTTAAAGTGGAAAGAAGTAAGTAAACTCTCATAAACAGCAAGTGTTGTACTTACACCCCTTGTTTCATTAAAAACTCCCCCAAAAACCACTAGTCGAAGTTCACGACAGACTTTTGGCGCTCCTTATTGGCTCCATGGTAGTTTTGGCTGCAATGGGGCTTAAAAGTGAAATGGAGTAAGTAAACTCTCATAAATAGCGAATGTAGTACTTACGCCTCTTGTTTCATATATAACTCCGCCAAAAATCACTAGTCGAAGTTCACAACAGACTTTTGGTGCTTCTTGATTGGCTCCATGGTAGCGCTCGCTGGGGTGGGGCTTAAAGTGAAACGGAACAAGTAAACTCTCGTAAATAGCAAGTGTAGTACTTACACCATCCCTTATTTTAAATATAACTCCCCCAAAAACCACTAGTCGAAGTTCACGACAGACTTTTGGCGCTCCTTAATTGGCTCCATGGTAGTTTTGGCTGCAATGGGGCTTAAAGTGAAATGGAGTAAGTAAACTCTCATAAATAGCGAATGTAGTACTTACGCCTCTTGTTTCATATATAACTCCGCCAAAAATCACTAGTCGAAGTTCACAACAGACTTTTGGTGCTTCTTGATTGGCTCCATGGTAGCGCTCGCTGGGGTGGGGCTTAAAGTGAAACGGAACAAGTAAACTCTCGTAAATAGCAAGTGTAGTACTTACACCATCCCTTATTTTAAATATAACTCCCCCAAAAACCACTAGTCGAAGTTCACGACAGACTTTTGGCGCTCCTTAATTGGCTCCATGGTAGTTTTGGCTGCAATGGGGCTTAAAGTGAAATGGAGTAAGTAAACTCTCATAAATAGCGAATGTAGTACTTACGCCTCTTGTTTCATATATAACTCCGCCAAAAATCACTAGTCGAAGTTCACAACAGACTTTTGGTGCTTCTTGATTGGCTCCATGGTAGCGCTCGCTGGGGTGGGGCTTAAAGTGAAACGGAACAAGTAAACTCCCGTAAATAGCAAGTGTAGTACTTACACCATCCCTTATTTTAAATATAACTCCCCCAAAAGCCACTAGCCGAAGTTCACGACAGACTTTTGGCGCTCCTTAATTGGCTCCATGGTAGTTTTGGCTGCAATGGGGCTTAAAAGTGAAATGGAGTAAGTAAACTCTCATAAATAGCGAATGTAGTACTTACGCCTCTTGTTTCATATATAACTCCGCCAAAAATCACTAGTCGAAGTTCACAACAGACTTTTGGTGCTTCTTGATTGGCTCCATGGTAGCGCTCGCTGGGGTGGGGCTTAAAGTGAAACGGAACAAGTAAACTCTCGTAAATAGCAAGTGTAGTACTTACACCATCCCTTATTTTAAATATAACTCCCCCAAAAACCACTAGTCGAAGTTCACGACAGACTTTTGGCGCTCCTTAATTGGCTCCATGGTAGTTTTGGCTGCAATGGGGCTTAAAGTGAAATGGAGTAAGTAAACTCTCATAAATAGCGAATGTAGTACTTACGCCTCTTGTTTCATATATAACTCCGCCAAAAATCACTAGTCGAAGTTCACAACAGACTTTTGGTGCTTCTTGATTGGCTCCATGGTAGCGCTCGCTGGGGTGGGGCTTAAAGTGAAACGGAACAAGTAAACTCCCGTAAATAGCAAGTGTAGTACTTACACCATCCCTTATTTTAAATATAACTCCCCCAAAAGCCACTAGCCGAAGTTCACGACAGACTTTTGGCGCTCCTTAATTGGCTCCATGGTAGTTTTGGCTGCAATGGGGCTTAAAGTGAAATGGAGTAAGTAAACTCTCATAAATAGCGAATGTAGTACTTACGCCTCTTGTTTCATATATAACTCCGCCAAAAATCACTAGTCGAAGTTCACAACAGACTTTTGGTGCTTCTTGATTGGCTCCATGGTAGCGCTCGCTGGGGTGGGGCTTAAAGTGAAACGGAACAAGTAAACTCTCGTAAATAGCAAGTGTAGTACTTACACCATCCCTTATTTTAAATATAACTCCCCCAAAAGCCACTAGTCGAAGTTCACGACAGAATTTTGGCGCTACTTGATTGGCTCCATGGTAGCGTTGGCTGCGGTGGGGCTTTAAGTGAAATGGAGTAAGTAAACCCTCATAAATAGCGAGTGTAGTACTTACACCCCTTGTTTCAAATATAACTCTCCCAAAAACCACTAGTCGAAGTTGATGACGACACACTTTTGGCGCTCCTTGATTGGTTCAATGGTAGCGTTGGCTGCGGTGGGTCTTAAAGTGAAGCGGAGTATATAGAATCTCCATAAATAGGGAGTGGGGTATTCACACCCTTGTTTCAAATATAACTCTCCCGAAAACCACTAGTCGAAGTTGATGACGACACACTTTTGGCGCTCCTTGATTGGCTCCATGGTAGCGTTGCCTGCGGTGGGGCTTAAAGTGAAACAAGTAATTAAACTCTCATAAATAGGAAGTGGGGTATTCACACCCCTTCTTTCAAATATAACTCTCCCGAAAACCACTAGTCGAAGTTGATGACGACACACTTTTGGCGCTCCTTGATTGGCTCCATGGTAGCGTTGCCTGCGGTGGGGCTTAAAGTGAAACGAAGTAATTAAACTCTCATAAATAGGAAGTGGAGGTATTCACACCCCTTCTTTCAAATATAACTCTCCCGAAAACCACTAGTCGAAGTTGATGACGACACACTTTTGGCGCTCCTTGATTGGCTCCATGGTAGCGTTGCCTGCGGTGGGGCTTAAAGTGAAAGCAAGTAATTAAACTCTCATAAATAGGAAGTGGGGTATTCACACCCCTTCTTTCAAATATAACTCTCCCGAAAACCACTAGTCGAAGTTGATGACGACACACTTTTGGCGCTCCTTGATTGAGCTCCATGGTAGCGTTGCCTGCGGTGGGGCTTAAAGTGAAACGAAGTAATTAAACTCTCATAAATAGGGAGCGAGTATTCACACCCCTTGTTTCAAATATAACTCCTCCCGAAAACCACTAGTCGAAGTGATGCACGACACACTTTTGGCGCTCCTTGAATTGGCTCCATGGTAGCGTTGCCTGCGGTGGGGCTTAAAGTGAAACGAAGTAATTAAACTCTCATAAATAGGAAGTGGGGTATTCACACCCTTTCTTTCAAATATAACTCTCCCGAAAACCACTAGTCGAAGTTGATGACGACACACTTTTGGCGCTCCTTGATTGGCTCCATGGTAGCGTTGCCTGCGGTGGGGCTTAAAGTGAAACGAAGTAATTAAACTCTCATAAATAGGGAGCGTGGTATTCACACCCCTTGTTTCAAATATAACTCTCCCGAAAACCATTAGTCGAAGTTGATGACGACACACTTTTGGCGCTCCTTGATTGGCTCCATGGTAGCGTTGCCTGCGGTGGGGCTTAAAGTGAAACGAAGTAATTAAACTCTCATAACAGCAAGTGTAGTACAGTACTTACACCCCTGGTTTCATTTATAACTCCCCCAAAACCACCAGTCGAAGTTCATGACGATACACTTTTGGCGCTCCTTGATTGACTGCACGGTAGAGTTGGCTGCGGTTGGTCTTAAAGTGAAACAGAGTGTATAAACACTCAGAAATATAGTGTGTAGTACTTACACCCCTTGTTATATATATATATATCTTCCCCCCAAAAAAAAACCTAGTCAAGGTTCATGACGACACACTTTTGGCGCACGTTGGCTGGCTCTACAATAGCATTGGCTGCGGTGGGGCTTAAAGTAAAGCGGAGTTTGCACTCTCAGAAATAGGGAGTGTGGTACATACACCCCTTGTTTCACATATAACGCTTCCCAAAAACCACTAGGCCTATTCAAAGTTCAGTTACTGACGTCGAACCGGCGATATCAACTTTTGCGAGCGACTTGATATTCGAGGAATACAGACTTATTAATATAGGCTATGTACGCCTTAAAGACTACAGGAAAAACTCAAGGTTTTGTTGGCCCTGCAGCAAAACTTCAGTGTTTTCTCTTCTTTTATTTTTGGTACGTACATTTGTTATTTAGTAAGTTATATCACGCAGCAATCAAGCCCCTTGTAATAGTTGGTATCGTCAGCTGGACGTCAGTGGACTGAACGTCGAAATGTAATTTTGGAATGTTGTATAGGGGACAAGGTGTCTAACTACTACACCTCTTATTTCTGAGAGTGTAGGCTTGGGATTCAGCACAGCCGCACCTCCGACTTTCTCCTCGCCGTGCTGTCTTTCCCAAACGTTTTTTTTTTCCGTCTCTTTCATTTCTTTTTTTCTTAATCCTCCATATTTTTTTCTTCTATCAATTGGTAGTCCAGGACAATAACCTTCTCTTCACGCGGTCACGAACCCCAATCGGTAAAAGCGCGGAATCCAGAATGCAACAATGAAACAAGTAAATTCTTCGTGCATTTAAGAAACGTGCTCAGCAACGACATACCCATCCCCCGAGTTCATGATTGGGCTGGATTGTCAAGAACATTTCACACGGGCAACGCAAAAGATATGGCTGTCTTTTCCCCCGCGTCATTGCGTATATTCACTACTCGCACAGCGAGGGCTCGTGTTAGAGCTCAAGATACTGACCTTCTTCTCTTCTTCAACTGCCCCCCCCCTCCCCACTTCCCTTTACGACTTATCGTCCAGCCCCCTCCCTGTCGGCCTCGTGGTGACTCGGCCCGCCGCTGAAAAAGGTTGCCGACCCCTGATCTAGACAAAGAACACACACAAAAAATAGCCAGGATCGCCGCATTCAATCCAAGTAATGTGGAGCGCTAGTTCGTCTGTTTCTTTAGCCAGAATGGTGGTGATGTCAGAACGCCGAGCTCTCATTGGCTCTGATTGAGTGATAGTGGGTAGATCTGGAGGCAGCTTGCTTTGATGTCTACCCACTATCCTTCTTTCAGAGCCAATCAGAGCTCGACGTCATTCTGACGTCACCGCGAATCCGGCGTGAGAAGCAGACGACTTGCTCTGCGTATTGGTTTAGCCGCTGATATCAAAATGTACAAAGATACACTTTTGGTGCTACTTGATCGTCTCCATCGGATGCGTCGACTGAACATCGGATGCGTCGTCGATAAGAACAATGTATATTCGTGAGTTCGGTGGTCGTCCCGAAAAAAGCCAAAAATGTCGCGCGTGAGCTCCAAACTAGGGTAAAAGAAAAATAACTAAATAAATAATTAACTAAAGATACGAGAGAGCCATACCACGATCGAGTCATTCGATTAAACAAACGCAACGACGGATCACGAGATGTAAGACATAAAAAAAGACCCTCCGCCGTGCCATATGCGCCCTGCTAGTGATCCTACAAGAGGACTCGGCAATTTCCCCTTCATCCCGTCGTAGCGTACCCGTATACCAGACAAAATTTCTAGACCCCAATTGATTTCTAGTGCCCCCGGTCGCAAGCTGGAACCCGGCAACTCGCAATTCCGCGCCGCGCTTCGCACCAGCGCGTTCGTGTATTGCCTCCAATAACAGTGTTCCCTTTCTCATCGGACCGTAGCCAGCTATCAACACCCTGTTGCCGAACTAATTCAACGCGACCAACTGGCCGCTTGGAGCAGAACGCACATTAAAGGCCAAAAAACAAAACGACCAAAATATCAAACCCCCCGGGCGCTGGATCCACAACGCGCGGCTTTCGGTCGTCTTCTCATTTTTTTCTTTTTTATGCATAAGTTTATATTTAGAGATTCCGGTATGAGACGTCATGCGCGACATCAGCTGCGTGGAAGCGCACCTGTGCAAGGGTCACGTGCGCGCGTGCCACGGCCCAAAACCGCGAAAATGTAAGGAAGCGTGCTCAGTAAACTTTACCTACAGAGCGTTTCGGAGCGCTGCTTAGGCGTAAACATATATCAGAAAAATACATAATTAAACGAGGGGCATTAAGACTTTAGGTGGTGCATTTGTGATACCCAAATTTTATGAGTGTAGCTTTTAAGAAAACAAATGAGCCTGGAAAAGTGTATTTTTCCTATGCACAGAAAGAAAAAATGGAAAAAAAACTTCTGCTCAACGCTGCTGCTTGACGATGGTACACCCGATATCAGATTCAGGAAATCCGAGCGTGTGTGGAACCTACCACCTGTGACTAGATGCGTCATCCAAACGGGGTTGTGCCGTTTTCCTTCCTGTTCATAAGAAAGCAGCTTTCTCTAGGCGCGATTTTTTCCTAACACATACATTCACAAAATTTTATTATCCCCCCAATATATGACTTTTTTTTATTCTTCCATGAATTTATTTAGGAGGGCTTGCTACTATAAAACATGATTCCAAAAACGACTTTTTTATAAAAGTTTATAAATTTTTTTAGGTAAAAAAATTAGATGCTTACAAATCTCTGTAAGGCGAAACTAGAGCGCAGCTCTTGAAAAGGAGGAGGGAGGGTACGGAGGAGAGGGTATGCCCGTTCTCCTCTCCTTCTCTCCTCCTCCTCCTTTCCTCCTCCCGCTGAATTTCTTCATGGGTGACGTGACACGAATTCGTGACGTCAATTTTACCGCTTAAATTAGCGGGAAAATTTAATTGGTGTTGAGGTCATGTGACGTCAATTTCCCCGCTAAATTTAGCGCGAAAATTTTCCCTCTAAATTTAGCTTGAAAATTTATTCGCTATATTTAGCGGGGAAACGTCCCATAATGCAACGCGCGTGATTACGCCGACGCCGACGCCGATCAACCTGAGAACGGGCCCCTAAGAGCTGCGCTCTGAAAGGAAGAAATACTTCAAGCATGATATCTGATACACGACGTATTGCAGCCTCATCGGTGGTAAATGTGGCGAAAGCATTTTTTTGCCTTTGTTCGAGTGCAGCGCAACAGCAAATTTCTCTCAGTTTTCGAACATCGGGGATGCACAGCCTGGGAGGCGCTTTTGACAGGAGTGTATCATATCATCCTAAGATGGCTACTTGGACGACTAAGCTATTCATGACTTAACGGTAACAGCGCAAAAGGTTACTAACACATTCAGACCACACGCACACCGTCAAAAAGGTAACAGGGCGACAGTGAGAGGTTTCTTCTTGACGGTGTGCGTGTAATCTGAGTGTCTGAGTCATCTTTTGCCCTGTTATCTTTAAGTCGTGTAAACTATCAGATACATCATGGATTGTAGTAGGTTATGATAAATACACCACCTAAAGACCACCTTCTGCATTGTTTTCAACGCATTCGCCAGTTGGTTTATTTTTTCTTTATTTCTTCTTTATTTAATCAGAGATTACCCCGCAGTGCCCGAGGGCCATTAACAACAGGGGGTCATAGTGTTGAAGAAAAAAAATCTTCATTTTCACTGCACACTTGAAGCTCCGGCAGCCCATTCCACTGTTGTATCGTTTTAATAAAAAAAGAGCTGGCATAAATTTTCGCCCTGGCGTGGTACATACTCTAATTTTGAAAGCGTGATCGTTTCGTTTAGAAATATATTATGGTCATTTTAAATACGTTTCACTGTTAATTCCAGTTTTATTATTAAATATCAAAAACAGAAACTTTAAGCGCAATTTTTACGGCAGGCTGAGAAAGGTTCCCAATTCAGTTCAGTCTTCGTTTGAGTAGAGCTGTCTCTCCGACAATACCGTCCAAGAAAAAACCTAGCGGGTCTATTCCGTATTTTTTTCAAGCTTGTCTATTGAGGTATTTTGTACGAATTTTAATGCGACAGTATTCTTTAGCTACTGCACCCGGTGTTCGCGATAAGGTATCTGTCCTTGAACGCGCCGTGCGTAGGCGCGGCGTCTTCGCATACGCAGGAGTCAGGACGTCCGCATACGCAGCCGCCGTGGATACGCGTACGTCGCCCTCGACGTCGTCGTAGAGGTCCTTTAGGCCATCTGAGAGGTCGTCCTAGACGTCATCTTTGACGTCGTCCTCTAGGACGTTGTCCACAACGTCGTCCTAGACGTCGTTCTTGAAGTCGTCCTAGAGGGCATCCTTGAGATCGCCTTAAAGATCGTTCTAGCGGTCGTTCAAGACGTCGTCTTTGACCTGATTCTCTAGGACGTCATCCTCGACGTCGTCCTAGACTTCGTCACTGACAACGCCCTAGAGGTCGTAGTACAGGTCGCCCTATTAATCGTGTTTGACGTCGTCCTCCGTGTTGTCCAGGCATCAGATAAACCCTCGCCGAGCATAGAGGGAGCAGCACTATGCACACATTCAGATTTTCGCCCAAGCTGCGAAGCAAAGTTTTGGTTTGAGCAGAGCTAGTTGGCACTAGAGAGAATGATGGTTCGGAAACAGCTTGAATATTAAACGATTACACAGAGACAGAAGATTAAACGATTACACAGAACGAAGCAATCATGCAATTTCGAAGTGGCGCTGTTGCGGTCGCGCTGACGTCAACGATTGCATCGCAAACCATTCATAGAACGAGGTGTTCATTCAAAATGGGCGTCGTCGTATTCAAAGTGAGCTGCGTGGTGAGTCCCATGACGAATGCAATCGCAATTCATAGACAACCAACAATAGTAACTTCTGCAGCAAATGTTTGTTTGCTTGTTTTTGACGCAAGAATAGCGTTTAGAAGCAGCTTATATAGAATAGTCAAAGCCTGTGCATTAGATTTTCGACGTCATCACAGTGAAGTTCAGCGAAGTTCAGCGAAGATGCTGATTGGACACGAGTGCTGCGTCATCGTTCGGCTAAGCCTCGTGTCCAATCAACGCATTCAATGACGACGCTCGGCATCGGACTCGGGTCCAATTGCTGAGTTGGCGCCGCCCGATTGTGACGACATTCCACGGAGGAAGAGAAGGATGTTCGCAGGCCTTGATTAATCTATGGCTGGTGTCGTCTCGGTGGAATCGTTCGGGGAATGGCGTCATTCGTACGGAGATTAGAAGGCTGACTGCCAGGTGAGGCTGAAGCAAGTTTCGGCGAGACGCAGTTTGGAGTTTACTAGGTGACGAGCGACAGCTGCGGTCGTCATTGACACGCTTGGACGGGTTTTAAAACGGGATCGGGAGCACTGAAGGCATCGGTGGCGGTAAAACCGACATGCACGGAAGCGTGAAACTTTTTCTGGCATCAGACGATGAACGCGTGCAATGTCTGGAATGGGTTTGAGGAAAATTTAGCATCAACTGCGAAACGTATTATATCAAACAAGCCCCGCAGAGCTTACACGTATTGGTTGTTGTTCTTCGTGCACAATTTTTTGCACACTTATCGGGCTTCATTTTCTTCCTCCATCTTAATAAGTTTTATTAGTCCGTGGTAGGAGCCCAACATTTTAATTTGTGAGCACCCCGTAATTATTACGATACAATTGAACATTTCGGTGTTGATGATCAGTACCTTGATAAGTGGTACTGAAATGTTCGTAGGGCGGCATATATCTAATTTTAAACAATTAAAATTCCCATTGATACAGAGAATCTTCCAAGTTTCAAATTTTTGTTTATAGAAATTGTCATTAACAAATATTTCTTGTATCACTTTATGACTCGCTGCGACGTTGCAATGTATAGCCAATTTTAGTCCCTTTAAAACCACCATGCTGCGTGCACGAATCACAGTTCATCCGCCGGGGTGGATCGAATGAGCGAAGAAAATAGTACTTGAACAGCTTTAGCATGGCCACGACTGAGAGTTTGCACTGTTCATTACCTTCCACGGTACAAGCAGAGCAGAGTATACAATCGCTTCTGCATAATGAGCCTGGAAGAACTTCTCTCAATGGCATTTCGCCAGCGGAGCGTAAAATGAGCCCTCGTCATTAATAATCCAAATCCCAGAAGAGTCCGGTGGGGCGGCGGTCTCAACGCTGGGTGCTGTTCCGAGACCCCGCTCCTGCTCTATTAGGCAAACACGAGGCAGTAGGTAAACAAACCCCAGCACTGTCAAAACGAGTGGACCGACGAGGCGGAGACCATTAACTTGCACGGACAAAAAACGCATTTATATCATACCAATTCAGGAACAAACAAGCACTGACGCCGAGAGTCCACTTTGCATTAGGCACTGCCTGATGCCGCGTGCGTGACGCGGCGAGCATTTCCAATACATAAAAACCTCGGAAGGACACTGTTGGTTTACTGTTGAGCCACAGGTCCGGACAGCGTTGGCCGGGAAAACTCGGGACTCAAATGGCAATAGCGCCCTCCACTGCCCATGTTTGCCAAGTCGCAAAAATGCCGCTCGCGGTCCGCAATGGCAAAGATATTAGCGCAACCACACCGATCACCACTGAATAGGTAAAAAGAGTCCACTGGTTCGACATGCAGTCAGCGTTAACGGTGAGAAACTCTCCCCTTTCGTCTGTTTCTGCTTTTCACGTTCCATAGCGCTTTATTTTACTTCGCTGTTTAAACTACTCTTCACAACCGCACATTACCCTTTTCTCGAAGCTTGTCTAGCACTCTCATAAAGCAGAAAACACAAACTATCTCTTCAGAAGTGAATAGCGCAGACACAAGAATCAACGACTGCGAGCACCGGCCATTGGCATCAATCGATTAGTGCCCGCCGCAAGCAGCAGACACGCACACGGGAAGGAAGATAGAGGCTTTAGCCATCAATAGGGGAAAAGGCAGTTTTCGGAACTTTGACCGCTTCCTGACCAGATACGGAAAGCGAACTCCACCACTTTTTCCTTTACAAGCGTCCGCAAAAATGACAGAAACTTTTCCTTCTCGTCTAAAAGAGGGCCCTTCTTCTTAAACACTGACGAGACGTTGCTGACAACAAAGACAATCCACGTGGCACCATCTCACAATATACTGTCTCCCCAATATTTTTTTGTGTCTTGTATTTTTGAGGGGAAATACCGGGCGCGAACGAAAGGCGCAGGAATCAGCTTGGTACTTCTGTTGCGAAAAGCGCCCGGTTCATCCTCCCCTCCAACTTCCGCTGTCTTTTCGATAGGGCAAACTTGCGCTTCGAGCAGGCCAGGGAGAGTGGAATCGGAAACAGCCGACTATATCAAGGGCATCCGAGAGGCGGGTGGCCCATCGGGACACAGAGCCATCCTATTCTTCTCTTCTTTAGAGTCGGCGGCTTCATCATTTTCTTTTCCTGCACGTATTCGGTGTCGACGCTGCGTGACCAAGTAACCGGCGACCCTCGTTCGCATAGTGTCCGCACCCGGTTTGAATCTCTGACACAGTAACTGAGAAGTGAGTTTTATTTGGTGTCCTTTTTGTCTCGGGGGGGGGGGAGAAAATGCCAGGAGGGTTTTCGGCCAAAGTATATATACGGACCAGAATGAGATGCGCCGTATTTTAACACAGTGATATTAACCCGAGACTGGCGCAGAAGGAGGTAAATATTTTGACAGTGATAGAAAAATAAACAAGGACAGACGACTTTTTCTACCACTGCCAATTTTTGTGTTTGCTGCCCTCATCTCGGGGTTAAATTCAACATGGTAAGCTTTCGTGAGATCGCCCGTGCACTGACTGTATTTCGCGTTGTACTTATTTGCGAAGATTCAACGCGCGTAACATAGACGTCCTAACACTGCAAAAGTTTTATGTTCACTTCGCCCATAATACATTGTGTTGACAGTAGATCGTACACTGCGTATATGCGTTTGAATTGTTGTATTTCAGCCGCCACTTCAACTAGCGTACAACTTAACATAATTGTATATAACTTAAATTAATGCCTTGTATTCACCAATTCCGTTCCGCTTAACTAGGCGGTACGTTTAACCACTAAATCTAGTAGGAAAGGTCAGTTATCAAAAGTCGATTGTAATACTTAGCGACCTAATATCTCACGCAAGCTTTCATCGTTCAATTTATTCACATATTACGCGCTAATATTGTGTGCAGCGTCGTGTGGCCTTGTGATAATCATTGTATATTATATAAGTGCCGATTCTCTCCAATTTCATCCGACATTCTTCCCAGACTATTACTGCGTCCTTCGTTGTTGATGTTCAGTGACGCGCAGAGTTGCATGCAAAAGTCTGCACCATGGTTGTGTCGTTCAAGAAAAAAAAGTTGATCTTTTTTATTTAAAAACAGCTTTAAAAATGGATTACTAACAAACAAACGTCATTTCACCTGTCTTATTATTTTTATTTAAAAATAAAGCAGATAGTATTTTACATCTGTAAAATGTACAACCGGTTTTGGCCTTACAGTTCAACTAGAAAGATAAGTAACGACAACGGAACCTGGAGGCTGGAAGCGACCAGAAACAACAAAATAGAAAACACTTCCGAATTCAATGGAGCTAGTTTTGTTTTTCTTTCCTCGCGAAAACACTTACATTTAGACTTTTATATATCCCCTCCCCCCCCCCTTTCTTGTTTTAAAAGTTTATATATATGAGGAAAAAAACTCGCAGCACTCTGCATGACAAAAGCAGAAGGTTCCGTATAACACATGGATTTGAAATTTCACGACCGCGAATTAACCTAGGCACAGCCCCTGCCCCCACTTCCCACCAAAGTGCGGGGACCCAAAAAGCGGGACAATAACGGAACTAAATAACATTTCTTCTCCCCATCCGCGTGGGCCTTTTTGTTATGCCCCGCACCACTAACAAGATCTAAAAAAAGACATAAAAATATATGCAGAAAGTTACTCCGAAAGAAAACCATGGGTGGGGGATCGGCTTTATAAAGAAAATGAATCAAAATGTAATAAAGAAGTGTCGCTGCTCCCGGCTTTGTTGAAATCCCCTGTAAACGCAGAATTGCGCACACTCTTGCAATGTTCGCGCCATTGGCAGGCACAATCAATATTATGCGAATTAATAATGGTTCTCAGCCTTTACCTATATGAGCACCTTCCTCGCAATGATATTTCTTTGATTATATACCTTAATCCAGCAAACTGTTTCTCTCAATATTTCCAAACGGCATGACAATCCTTCGATTGGTCTAATTGATTTTGTCATTTTAAATAAGATCAAGAATATAAAGTTCTACTACACTGGGAAGTGAGGGGGAGCTGTATTTTTTAGGCGAAATTTTACGCTACTCTGAGAAAATAAAATGCGAAATAAGTTGTATTCTTAACCGAGAAAAACCGCTTCCGCGGGATGTTGCCTTTATTTTTCAGCCGCACGTTTGGCGCGCCATTGACACTCTATTGACATACGTTCTATGGGTTTCTATTTGTTTCGAGACCCATCCAGCCGCGCACTATGATGCCGCATGTCGGAAGTTCTGTGCGGCCACGAGCATTACAGAACCGGATCCGAAATGAAAATGCTGGAACAACGTCGAAGAATAATATTGTTAGGGCCCTCACAGCTCAAAACAAATATCGAAATGCTCCAGAACGCGTGTCGACACGGAAGTGGCTAACTAAATGCAGGCAGTGTTGTGCACGTTACAGAAAACAAGAAACAAAATAGCGTTACTCACAGGTCTGTCAAAAATTAACGCAGTACGGGGATTCGCTGCCGTCCTCCAATTGTGAGGACATGCCGTTGTGGATACCTCGAAAAACTAACAACGTCAATTTCGCGTTACTTGAGATTTCCATATTATTTGACATCCATAGGCCACGGCTTCGAACCTCGATCATAATTGAACTTTTACAGTGTGATTACATAGCGCATATTATATTTCTAATCAAATTTGTTGAACATATACGTATATATGTTTTAATTAATTGGTCTGACGTTTCGTTTCTAGTGATGAAAACCGAAATAATACGGCGAAGAAAATTATCTTCTTTTTTCGGGGCAGTTAGCAAAATTCGATATAATGTGTTCCCATCTTTAAAAGATTACTCAAAAACAAAGATTAATGGGTAGTGTCAATCGATAGAAGATACTTCGAAGTAATAACGGAAATAATTTACTCTTTAATCACGTCGAAAACTAACTAGCAAATTTAAGTGCGTTACGAAAAACTCAATCGCGTTACCACTATCGTCGTCGCATGCAGAAGGCTGTCCAAACAAAATAAAACAAATGCCGTCACGGCAAAAAAAAACAAAAAAAAAACGTTAATATTTCAGCTTGCGCGTCCGTTTCAGTTTGGACACCAATCACGCTAACAGCACGGCTTTTCCCCGTGTCCAAAATAGTGGATTTACGGGCGCGTTTCTTGACATATGTGTAGGGTTCGGAGTTTTCGGTTTAAACCGATAAAAACCGATAAAAGTAAGCCGAATTCATTCTCAGAAATTCGGTTTTAACCGAAAAAGGTCAGTTCGGCGTTTTCGATTTAAACCAATAAAAACCGATAAAAGTACGTCAAATCCATTTTCGAAAATTCTGTTTTAACCGGAAAAGGTCACTTTAACCTTCCAGTCGTACCGCAGAGCCGTGGCGAAAAAGTGGAACGACAGTGTCTATCGAAACGTGTCCGAATGTATGGGATACACGGATGCCATCACGACGTTTTGGTTTAATGTGCGCATCATCGATCGGAAGGTGAAATTCAAAATGCCCCATGACTTCTCCATGTACGAGCGTGTTTTCAAACTCGTTGTAAGGAAGACTGACTTGATGCAAGCTCTGCATGTTGTGTTGTGCTTCAAAACATCGCACCGTGTTCTCTTTGGCGTCACAATTGGCTAATTGGCCGATTTTGGCACAAGCAGCGCTTCATCTCCTAAGCCTGCCAGTGTCCAGTGTTAGCATTGAGAGGGCATTCCCGAAGCTCAGGGTCATATTAACAGGAAAGAAAGAGTGCGGATCAACGAGGAGAACCTGGGAAAGTACATGTGTGTGTACTATAATAAGATCACGTAATCCTGACATACAGAAGGTGAAGTTCCATGTTTTGTTGGGCATAGGCTTCATATCTGACTTGTTTGTATTTCTATGTTTTTTTTCTTGATTCTTTTACAGTTGCACACATTTGCCAAATAAAATGTCCATTTCTTTTTCAATGTATTTGTGCCGTTATTCTTTGAGTGATCACAAATATCAGAGCTACAAGGACAATCTGATCCGGTGTTCGTTGGTGTTTGTTTTATATTCACCGAAAAAAGCCGATAAAATTTTGTGGGCATAAATATACGCCGAAAAAAAACCGAAAATTGACTTTTAAAATAAACACCGAATAAAGTACGCCGAATTTTGAAAAAACAGAAACCGAAAACGCGGAACCCTACATATTGTGGTTTAGGTAGAGCATAAAGTCGAGACAGAGAACAAACAAAACACCGCGCCGAGCACTCGCCCTGTGTTTGGCTCTTTTTTGTCTCTGTGGTTTATACGCTACTCTTATACCTTGCTCCCCGCCAGGTTCATTTTGTCAGCGAAAAAGCAAGAACAGATACATATTCAAAGAACTTGGAATGCAAAAACCCATGGTTTCAACGCTGCTGAATAAGTAGAGTAAGCGCTAGCTGCGCGCTACCGTGGTCCGTACACCTCGAAGTGCGGTGACGGATACCGGTAATCGAAGCTGTCAGACCGGGAGGTCCTAAGCACCATTTTCGCTAAACTGCCTTGCGAACAAGCGTGTGCCGGCTTTCTTTGATGTGTCCAGAAAACTAAAAGAACAGGAAAAGCTCCTGTGCAGCGGTGGAGCAATCATGGAGCGCGCAATTCGCAGCTTACGACAAGTGCCAAGAATTTAAATATATTAGTAAGCAGGGAGGAAAAGTGTAATTATAAAAAAAATATAAATAATAGGCAAGTAAATAAGTAAATAAGGTAACAATCTTGTGCGACTGGACAGAACTCCTGAAGTGAGTCTTACCGTAAGAACTTTGTGTTCTTATTTTAAAGTTATTATACCTTAAGACGTAGGGCATCGCATGAGGGGGCCGGAATGCAAACAAATATGCGGATAAAAAAGAGGCAAAGAAGCACTTCATGTACATTCCGCATAACCTAAGACGAACAAGCGTCAAACAATCGTACATTCAAGAAAAAGGCTACAGTTTGCATATGTACACGCAATTCACCGATATGATACACTTAAAATAAGTCTAATTTCTGGATAAATTGCAATTTGCGTGTTTTGAAATCACATTAAGTGGCCGAAACTACGTGTCATGGTGCACCTCACGTCAAAGGTGTTTTTTGTTTCTTTTTTGTTATTACTGCGGACGACGCGTGCGACAGGACTAAACGCGGCAGGGACGAAAGAAAGTAAAACATTGATGGATCATTGTTGCCCTTGAAATTCAACATATAATTTGGAGTGCTGCTTCTCGGTGAGCTATTTATTTATGTTTTGCTTCATTTCCACGTGCATATGTTACATTTTCAGAATAAGAACATCTGTATTAAAACCAAAACTTAATTCACGTTGATTTGTCTTTCTCGCTCTTATCTGTGTTAGAAATCAGATTGTACCCCCGTTCTCAGCGACGCTAGGGTATGACCCAACATGGTGAATTACAGCTCAAATGTTAATGTATCGATAATGACATAAACTCCAGATAGCAGCTACCAGCTCACTACGCTAGCAAAATGAAACCGCTAATAAATCATCAAGCAATTTCTCATTTTTTGGATGCAGCTGAAGTATTTGCGCCAAGCAAACCTAAGTAAGGAGATTGGACAACACCCCTTATTCTTTGGAAAACACTCTTTGTTTTATATGTCTCATAAATCAAAGTGAACCGCCCTTACAAAATATCCGCTTCAGCGAGTAGGTGACTACGTCATCCTTAGCTGTCGTTTCCGCTCCAGCGGCGACTTGCTGATATGCTGACAAATGTAAATTTAAGAAAAAAAAAGAAAAAGTAAACATGGATTTGAGCAAAGATGTTCTCTTTGATTCAAGCGCACGTAATGTAAAATTGCCAGAGCCAGCGATGTTCAATATTGCTTTGCAAGATGCGAATTTTCACATTAAAACTCTTGAAGGCGTACTCGAGTGCTTTTGTAGAAGCTTGTTTTTGATGGCATGTTTGTTGGGCTTTAGTTAATAAAAATGACCCCTTCTAGATTGCCAAGCGCCTCCTAATAAACTCACAGCATTAGAAATACACGGTCACTATTTTCTCTTGGGCGATATCCTCGGGTACCCACCACCTCCATAAAGTTTGACGAGTGGAAATAAATAATGGCATGGAAATTCAGAACTTTTTTTTTAATATTGCTCTTTTTAGGCGCGTTGTACGGCATTAGATTTTGACAGAAACGTCCATTATTATTGTGTAGGAGACATAATACAGAAAGTATTCTTTGAAACCGTCGATCTGACAGCGCCTCCTGGTTTCTGCTCCAAGGTGCAGAAAGAGGAGCGTGCCACAATTTCTTTTAAATATATTTTAATACAAAAAAACGTTCGCGCATGAGTGCAATAACTTTAGAATGCTTAAAGTCCGTAGACTGAGTTGTCACCATAAATAGACGATCTCAGAATACACTTGAGTTCCCCACTAAGAGAAGGAGCATCCTTGAAGTCTCATAAAATAATAAGTTTTTGAAATATTTTAAGAATAATAATAATAACAATTCCTTTATTTCTTCAACAAAAGAAAATGTTGAAAGGTGACACAGGGGAAAAAGATTCGAGAAGACACTGAAGACTGCTTACGTGTAGGAATGCAAAAGCAATCCTACAGGCACGGCATTCCCACAAGCAACGCGCCACGTCTTCCTTTCGCACACGGCGCTCCTGCGGTGACATCACGCTCCCCCAATGCGCAGGCGCGGTAGACT
Organism: Ixodes ricinus; assembly: GCA_037355805.1. Taxonomy (NCBI): domain Eukaryota; kingdom Metazoa; phylum Arthropoda; class Arachnida; order Ixodida; family Ixodidae; genus Ixodes; species Ixodes ricinus. The sequence continues at coordinate 16,635 of JAZHYW010042593.1, read as the reverse complement.
CCGCCGGCTTCACCACGGCTTCCGTGACGAAGCATCCGCGTTGCTTTGTCTTTTCTTTGTGTTTTGTTTCTGAGGCGCGTCTGCTTTGACCTTGAGAGCACCTGCCGGATCCCGTGACGAAGTATCTGCGTTGCTGTGCTTTTCTTGGCAATTTGATACTTTAGACCCATGTTACGGATAAAAAAACAGGACGCGGGATGGCCAAAAAAACATGATTTTTGTGTAAGGCTCGTCAAATTATGAGGCGCTGGAGAAATGCAGCCTTCTGCGTTAAGTCCTTATTTCGAACTCTTTTTGTTCGCCTTCCGCCCATTGAAAAGCATGCGGGAGGGGCCTTAGAACGCATCTGGTATCGCTGCGCCGCGGCGTTCTTCCGCAAGATAAAGTTCGTCTGCGTTCCTCGCCGTCACCATGGCAACGAACGCCGAAGGCGATCTAGCACCGGCGGAGGCGGTTGATCTGACATACCGCGTTCGGCTTTGGCTAGCGGACGGCGTTCGTAAAATGGCGTCAGCTGTTGCTGGCTTCACGCGGCGGTACCGTGCGTGCTTCCAGTCATTCGGCGTTCGTTGCCATGGTGACGGCGAGGAACGCAGACGAACTTTATCTTGCGGAAGAACGCTGCGGTGAAGCAATACCAGGTGCGTTCTAAGGCCCTTCCCGCATGCTTTTCAATGGGCGGAAGGCGAACAAAAAGAGTTCGAAATAAGGACTTAACGCAGAAGGCTGCATTTCTCCAGCGCCTCATAATTTGACGAGCCTTACACGAAAATCATGTTTTTTTGGCCATCCCGCGTCCTGTTTTTTTTTTTTATCCGTAACATGGGTCAAAAGTATCAAACTGCCCTTTTCTTTTCTTTTTTTTTATTGAAATTGAGAATTTAGGTGCCGTTTCGCTCGACCAATGGCAATTTAGGTGCCGTTTTTCGCCGGCTTCACTCTATGAGACATTTAAAGCTTTCGTATTAAAAGCTGTGAAAATTGCTTGACTGGCCCTTAGCCACTCAAACCAGCTGTCGTAATGCAGGCACCAAAGGAGCTTTACAATGGTAACAAATTGTTAGAAACTTATACAAGGATAACGAAATGAAAAATACGAAAAAACATGAGTGAACTACCACACGAAAGAAACAAAACTACACAAAAGGAATAGCACAATGAAAACACCCACACAATCGTGAATATTTACAGTACATCCGATGACGCGATAACCGCTATGCAGATCTTTCTGATTTTTTTTTGCTTTAAAGACATTGACATGTTATTGAGAAATTGAACTGCACAAATATTTAATTTAAAATTCTTTTTGCATATCATAGAAATGGTGATGTCGCTAAAAATTTGCTGTTTTGTCACTTTTGCATGCGAAGACAATTTACACAGTCCACTTATTTACAAGTAGAAAAATATGGCCTTTTCAGTGCCTTCTAGATTTAATACGTGACTGAATGATATCAAAATATTGATATAAGTCGACTCATTCCGTAACTACAGCGAAATAAAGGAACCAAGAAATCGGTGCTTGTTTTCTTTATCTTTTGTGTTTCTGCTTACCCCGAGATGCCACTCGCTATCCATGACGAGTCCGTAATATAGTTCGGCAGCTCAACATTATTCTCGGTGTTCCTACGCGCGTGCCCTTTTCACTCTGCGCGCCGGTCGTGTCTGTGAGTGTTTTCTCGATTTCCCGAAGGCTCTCCCCTTCCCCAGCGTGGGATTGCCGCGGGGGAAGAGGGTTCTGGGATCGGTTTTGTCCTGAAATCCTGCCGCCGCAGCCGGAGGACAATAGGGAGTTTTAGTAGAGCGTGTTTCACCCTCCGCTAAGGCCCTCCGCTACCCGGAACTCTACAGCCAAGGCCATCGGCACGCAGGCGCAGTGGCGATTTCTTCGTTGCGGAGGGCTTAGCGGAGGGGGAAACACGGTCTACTAAAATTCCCTAATGTTCATGTCTCCGGTGCCGACGGTGGACTGCCCCAACGGAGTGGAAGTCCAATCCCAAAATAAGAAACTTTTGCTCAATTTGGCGGATTCTCAACAGTTGAGGGGCCATGATGGGCACAGCCACGGGAGGGAGGACTGACCGCACCGTGCCCAAAGGACGAAACCAACGGAACTCTTATCGGGAGGGCGCGGGACCTTTGTAACGGGACGGCGCACGCGTTGTTTGTTGTTAACAACTCCTCAACGACGGGCATACAGAACGTTCCGCCGGTTTGTTCTCATTAATAAACATCTGAAAATAGACGCCCTAGTTATAAGTTGTAACTAGGGAGTACCATATATACGTATGAATGTAGTGGGCGCGTAAATGTGATAAAACAACCTCAAACACAATGTGACGAGAAAACAAAAAAGACGAAAAAAAAAGTTAGCGCAGTTTAATTTAGGCAAACGTGTTGACGAAAAGTTTCTTAGATTTTGTATGCCTTCTTGTTGTTCTGTTGGTTTAAGTTTCTAAACACACGGTCCGCGGGCCCAAGTCGGCCCCTCAACTCGTTGGGACGCGGCCCGCAGGCAACCGACTACGAGACCCTCTTTCCCATGTCTCGAGCGCCAGAAATGGCATACACCATAATGATCTCATGTCACCGATTCATTTCCGTTTTAAAAGTAGCTCTGCTCTTATAAAATATTCGCATAGTTAATACCAGGGATCTCAAACACGCGGCCTCCGACTCTGGCACGCGGCCCGCCATCCCACCGTGCCTCGAGTGCTACATGCGCGATAAAGAACAGTGTCATAACATCGAATACTTTCCGCTAAAAAAAAAAAGCTTTTTTTGTGTAACGTGTTTACACGTTTTGGAATGTTTTGTTTTCTTTTGGACTGTGAATTGCTTTGTCTAAGTATTTGCTTGTTGCCCATTACCTCACGTAAATCATCCGGTACGACAACACCTCTACTAGGCTATAAGTGCGAGCTCTGCTCAAAAAAGACTCTCAGCTGCAGAAGACACCTTTAAGATACAACATTTTTCTTATAAGTACGCAGTAAAAATTGTCAGGAAAACTAAAAGTGCGGTATAAAAAATATTTGTTTCCATGACTACATGGTGATCCTTGTGAATAGTGGAAGGCAACGAAAGTGTGATTCGACTTGTTCTATTGAACACTGCCAACACGTTGACGTTTTATATTGTTATCCACATCAGGTGTGGGCCTAAAGTAGACGTATATGCAAATCAAGGCTAAAGATGTCACTGGAAAAACAGTTAGCTTACAAAGAGCATAAAGCTATAGAAAATCTCTGGAGTGTCGCTGGGAGAGTCGGCTGCTTCGCAACGTAAAACACCGGTGCTCCTTTTTTTTCTCTCTTTTGTCGCAAAATACTGTAAACGACTTATTTTTCGCGATTTAGGTCAAAGCTGGAATTTTGGAATAATTCGCGGGTTCTAATTTTCGCGACGCGGTGGGATCTCAATATAGATTCCAATGTGCTTACATTTTACCGGAATTGTTCGCGGGACCTAATTTTCGCGAATTGCCGGTGATTCGCGAAATTCGCGAAAATTAGGTCCTCGCGAAAATTAAGTCGTTTACAAGTATTGAAATAACCCCCCCCCCCCCTCATTGGCCCTCGATCTTTCGGGGTGGGCTATCTGGCCCCCACCTTGGAATGAGTTTGAGACCCCTGGTTTATACTGATCTCTTTTTATCTACCTTGTGCGTCGCTCTAGCTATTGCTTACCAGCTTTTTGTCATGTTAATCAGCTGTATGACAATTCCGCTACTATAGGCTGCAAGGGCGAGCTGTTCACTCAAGGACGCGCGTCGGCCGTACGAACTCTCGTTCAGCAGAAGCAAATTCCAAAGATAAAGCTATAGTCTCCGAATTTTCGCCTTTGCAAAATATTTTATTTAATATACAACAACCTTTCCGAATTTTGTTATGAAAAATCGTTAGAAAAACAAAAATATGTTGAATGAAGATATATTTTTAGATGTCTTCAGCTTGAATAAATTTCGAGTGATTTGGACAAAGTGAACCACAGAGTCTTTGTCATATTCTTTTATTAAAAATTGACAGCACGTCGGCGGGCGGTGCAATTCGAGTTCTTGTTATCATTTAAGATAAGGGTCCAAAAGAAAGCAAATCTAAAGTTGTAGCTGGCGAAACTGCAAGTTTACAAAAGCAGAAAGCACAATTAGGTCCCTTTTTTATGATATTACTTTACCCCCTTACTTTGGCCTCCGACTTCTCTGGGATCAACTATCTCGCCGCCTCACTCCAATCAGTTTGAGACCCCTGTGTACAGGTTTCTGAATTCGACTGCAACTTCGGGCGAAGAAGAAGTGGAAAACAAAAGGATTTTTGATTGTTCATTTACGTGCGTATTTGATTGAGGCAACGTCAAAGCTCAGAAATACTCTACTATTGAAACGCTACCAACTAATGTGTCCTCTTTCAGAGATACCCCGCATCAACAGGATTTACAGATTGTAAATCAACAGATTTATGGACATCAACAGCATTTACAGATTAGACGTTATCCCAGATTCATAACGTCCTGCTTTGAAATAGCTTTTCAGTAAATTTGCTCAAGTTTCTATTTTTATTCTATAGAAAAAAAGAGTATAGCCAGGTAGAGTAGATAGACTTGTTAAAAATAAGTAAAAAATAACTTTACATTTAATTCTTATATTTGGTAACTAATTCCTCATAACAAAATCAAGAACCATTCCACTCTGTGAAGGTGGATGCCCAGCGAAGCTGTTTAGCACATGACACAAACGTGACACCTGGCGGAAGGGAAGAAAACTAGGCACGCAAGCGCTCTTGGAACTACGACAAAGAGCGGGCGGTGCGCTATCCTCCTCCTCCTTCTTCCTGCTAATTTTCCCGCTAAATGCGGGAAAAAATTTCCGCTAAATTTGGCGGGGAAATTTTTTCACTAAATTTATGGCTAGCGTTCCGTGGATTTTTCGTATGCGTCATCAAAAACTCTATTTCCCGCTAAATTTAGCGGAAACATTTTCCCGCCAAATTTAGCGGAAAGTAATTAGCTAACTGTTACAATTTAGCGGGAAAGTAATTTCTCCGCTAAATTTAGCGGGGAGAGGGAGAGTTACGAAGTTTCATGTGTCAAAACGTCAGACGAGTAAACATGTCCGATTACATCCTTAGTACATTCGTTCAAAACACCGTGACACCTTGCATTTTAATATTTCATAATTTATATATTTTTCTGCATATTACGACTAGCGTGGCGCCAAGTACGACTTGTGAGCGTAAGCGCAGGGCAGGTATACGAACCACTTGAAATCAAGAGAATATCACTGAGACAGAATGTTTGTAAGCATAGTGCTTACTTATTCTCACGAGTGTTGCGAGTATCGGGTCTTTGTCGCAATCATGTGGGAGTCATATTTATTTGATGGACACCATAACATAGGATTAATTCCAGAACATTATGACGCAGGCAGTCTGCGACTTGCTGAAATAGTCTGTCATTTCTTACAACATAAGAGATCTAACTCGCTTCGCGTTTTATATTGGTACTAATGATTATAGATGATTTTCAAATGTGCTGACACAATTGGTCTTCAGTTGGAAAAACCAAGAAAAGTGGATACAAACGACTGCCTTGATGTTCAGCAATTAAAAGACGGTAACAAAGTGAACGTATTATATCGACCAGGAAAGCTAGTTTAAACGTTTGTTTTGAATACATGAAGTGCAGAGGTTGATGACGTACTTTTTGAACCATGTGCTGACTCATTCTCACCGAGTACAAAAAGTGTGTTGGCCTTTTGTCGCAATCATCCGGGAGTTATATTTATTTGATGGACACCATAACGCTAGAGTATTCCCATAAAATGATGACGCGGAAGTGTGCGACGCGCTGAAACAGTCCTTCATTTGATACAAATTACAATAGCTATCTCGTTTCTGCGTTTTAATTTGGCACTAATGATAAAAAATGGTTTTAAATGTGTTAAAAATACATTTTCAGTTGAAAAAAAAGTGGTTACGAATTACTACATGTATGTTCAGCAACTAAAGGAAAGTAACAAAGTGAACGTATAATATCGATCAGGAAAGTGATTTTAAACGTTTGTTCTGAATCATGCAGTGCAGAGGGTGCAATCTTTAGTCAGCGACCGAAGCGCGCAAGAACACAAAGTTGCCTAGATCGAAGTACACGCAATGAAGTGGCTATAGCCGGTGACATGTCAAGAACGAAGTGGAAGCTCCTCACACCCTTTCCACTTCAGCGGAGCGAACGGTGGAGAGGACATCGCCTCCTCTCCAAGGTTCGCTCTACTAAAGTGGAAAGAAATTTGAGGAGCTTCCACTTCGATCTTGACCTGTCACCTGTTATAAAAAAAAAATAACGAACACGACATACGGGAACGGCGATTTAAGCTAGTATTGACTTCGATGAGTGTAAACAGGATCACACTTGTGCGTTAGTTTTAGCTGTTTAATTGCTCCATTCTTTTCACGTATACACCCACCCATTACCCGCTCTCAGAACAGTTCCCGTGATCTGCCGCACCACGCAGTCCCAGTCGGGTCATATCGTTCACACGAATTAATAACCCTAAAAAAGACACAATGACAAAAGTACGAAAAAAAATAATCGTTTCTCTTCCAGAGGTTCAAAACGGAAGTCCCATATTGTGCAACCTTCCACAATCAGTTGTTTGCCAGTCGACATAAGTTAACCCTCGCCCGCATTTTTTTTCGTTCCCACAGTTTTTTTTTATTTATCACGCACACTTTGTTTATTCTGGACAGCAGCCACGCGTGGTGATATATTAAACGCCAAAATCCTCAAGTCCAGAGACGTAAAATGGTCTTGTCTAAAAATTTAGTACAAAAACACACATCAATGTATCGGGTCTTTATGTGTAACCTTTCCAGGCTGCGTTCTTGACGAATGTAGGGGACACAACAAAAAAGAAACGATTAATTTCCCTTGGTTCCCAATGAGAAAAATAAAGGCAGGATTTTGAACGGGGATCGGGTTGAATAAGGACCGGAGGTACGACGGCTGCGGGGATGCGGGGAGACATCCAAAAAGTACACGGCCGGTACAAAGGGTTCGCACGTGGCCCTTGAGCAAATACCCGCCGGGTTGAGTCGACTCGGGAAGAGATATATACTAGCCGGTTATAGTCCATAAAGGTCCGAAAGCCTCGTCCGCCATTTGTCAACGGGAACAACGTCAGCCTGTACCAACCGGGGAGGAGGGGAAGTTAAGACGGGAGTAGGACGCGGCCAATCATAAGCGCTGTCATTGGTTGTTCCGAGAGAAGGAACGAGACAGAGAGCGACAGAAAAGCGATGAAAGAAAGTACCGTATTGTCCGGACTATAGACCCCGGAGTATACATGTTTAAAAGTTTAAAGTTTACCCGGTGCAAACTACACAAAGTTTTTTTTCTTTGTCTTTATCGTTAACTGTGACAAGACACGAAGAATTTTATGAGTAACAGAGTATATTGATAGTGATTTATGGATGATACAAGCTTCTTTGTGAACTGATACAGCAGAAATTTGTCAACGTGTGCTGTGTATGATAATTTTTACGTTAGGATTAGGCACTAAGTGCGGACTATGCGCCGCTTGCGGACTACGCACCGGGTGCGGATTATCTAAGCAAACACTTTGATTTTTGACATCGAATTCGCTCTTGCGGGCAATACACCGGGTTCGGATTATAGTCCGGAAAATACGGTAAAAGTTTGGCCGTGACGAGTTGAAGTTGCTCGAGTGCTCGTTAACTTTATTTTTAGACAATGCGCGACGCCGGCGTTTTTCTGCAATGCCACAATGCGTGGGATATTTTTCCTCTCAGTCATTATATTAACTCTTATGATGTCAACCATCGAGAATAGTCTTGAGAAGTTTGGAGCATTCAAGAATCAAAAGTGAAAGTGTTCTTTTTTAATTTTGTAATATTCGGTCTCCACTGATTTCTGTTTCGTTACTTTGTCTGCGTCTATTATTTCTGATTAATTAATACATTTTATAAACCCAGAATCCTTTTATAAAAATATATATCTAATTTATTTGCTTTTTATTTTATGAACAACACATTTTTTTAAAGCGAATCTCTTACATTTGCAGTTTTGTTTTTCTCGAAGGAGCCACGATTAGCTCGAGCGTTATAAAAGTGTGATCACCTTGTCTTAGATTAATACCAAACTTCCTCAAAACTGGACGACATCTAAACTTATGGTGCCTTCGGGTGAGGGAGGCAACATGAACGTTTATTCGCTGCCTTTCACGTAGAATAACTTCTGCTTCGTTCAAGTGTCGTTAAATGTTAGGCTTCATCGACAAAGCTGCTTGCTCGGAAAGGACCAAAAGAGCTCAAATCAGCTAAGAGTCATCTGAATGCGCAATAAATTGAGGGATGTCAGCTGATCCCATAAAGGGCGTGAAAACAAATATAAGAAATTTGACCAGAAGTCATTGCGGAACTAGATGCTCGTTGTCCAATAAACTCGAACTTGTAGTTTTCGTATAAACTTGCTATTTGTTTTAATTTTTCCCATAATATATTCATGGACAGCTTAAGAAAACACCGGGTGGGCGTATTAAATCACGCGACTTGCTCCGCCATCCGCTCTTCCGCGTTCTTACCCAGGGATACCGCCATATGATTGCTTGCGAGACAATAAGATTCTCGGGCCACAAGACGCCCCGCGTTTCTTAAACTGTCGAGTACTATACGGAGAGCAAGTCGTCCGCTTGTGGCGCCGCAGTTGCTGTGACGTCAGAACGACGCCGAGCTCTGATTGGCTTTGATTGAGAGGATAGTGGGTAGACCTCAATGCTAGGCGCCTTGAGGTCTACCCACTATTTTTTTCAATCAGCCAATAAGAGCTCGGTGCCGGTCTGACGTCACAGCAAGGTGCGGCGCAAAAAGCGGACAAACTTGCGCTCCGCATAAAATATACTCGACTCTCTGACCTCACGTCACTGCGGTGGCGCTGCTGTCAGCACGGCGCACGCGCAGAAGCTTCACCTCGGGTGAATGCTGCTTTTTGCGCACAAGCAGTGCCCACACCTGGTGTGGAAAGCGCGGGCGTGTTTGTGAACAGTGTCTTCTTGGTGTAAAGAATGTGAACAGTGCGTGCTGAAGTCCTATCGTGAGACGTGAAATATCCGAATGTGCCCCGTCCTTTTTCCGCAGCACAATACAAATGGGCGAGTATCTGTCAAATAGCAAAACTCTTTTTTATTGTTGGTTTATCAGTTTTTTACACAATTTTTTTAGTGTTTGTATTGCGAATTGTCTTACCAAGGAATACATATCTAAGGACGTTTTCCCCACCTGATGACGTTTGTTCCCCACGCGGGTACCCATACGGGTTAACCGCCCTTTCTTTCCACGGTCGCGCGATGACACCGATAAAGTTCACGCCGAAGAAGCCCGTGAAAGAGCGGTCCATGTGGTTGGGCCTTAAGCTTTATGGGATGTTTTGGAAATCCGTCAAAACCGTCCAAAGCATCGGCCACGTAAGAAAATCCAGGAGCAGTGACGCAATCATTTATATAACGAAAATACCCAAAATATACGGTTTGAACGCAACTTCATTCCAGCGTGCACAGGACACACCACCTCAAAGATTTCCAGTGAAGCTTGTGGGAATTTCCTTGCTGCTACCCGTCACGGAGAGAAACACAACGCATTGGTTCAACAACACGCAGAAATTTATTCCTCTATTGCCCGCCCCACGACCCCAAGAACCCCGCGCGTACGCTACCCCAGCCTTTTCTCTCCGGCGGAGCACCGCTCGCGTGGCCAATTGCTTTTGGTTCTCTCGCGGCGGAAATTACCACTGAAGATTTGGCAGGCGAGCAACCTGGGCCAACGCTTTGGATCCCCAGGTTGCCCACAAGCCTCATATGCGAAGCACGAATGTCCCGAAACTCGAGCCCGACAAGGACGCGTCTACGCAATACCACCTAAAAAACAAGGCCTAGCCTCCGTCCTTCCTCCTGCCAAACGTCGTCGCCTGTGAATACGCGCGCACCGCCTACCATCCGTTACCATTGCCGACAGCGCATCTCGCAGCTCCCCCGAGCCCGACGCAAACACGCAGCGTCGCTATAAGGAAGCGCAACTTCGTCTGCTTCTGTTTGCAGGGGATGCGGTGACGTCAGGACGCCGAGCTCTGATTGGCCAGACTGAAGGGATAGTGGATAGACCTCAAGGCAGCTAGCATTGGGGTCTACCCACTATCCCTTCCAATCAGGGCCAATCAGGCTCGGCCTCTGACGTCAGCGTATGATGCAGACGAACTTGCGTTCCGCATAACGGGCGCGTCTGCCGGTTTGCGGCAACTCTCCATGAGTTTCTAGACTTGTACGTAGTTCAACTACCTCTACTCAAGTTACTGTAGTTTAACGACGTTTCTGAGTAGTTGGAGTAACTTTCATTTACATTTTGATTTCGGTAATCAGTAGTTTACTTTAATTCCTTTTTCGAGTAACTTTTACTCAAATTACAATTTACTTTTCAGTTTTAGTGACAGGTTTGCTTATCAACGAAATTCCTGCACAAGATGGTATAAGATATTGGAAGATCAGCTGATATTTGAAAAAAGGAGGAAGTATGTGGCTCAGGCAGCGGGGGGGGGCGGCGGGTGGTTTGGAGTGTCCGAAACCCCTAAAGATGTTCCACGAGCCCCCCCCCCCCAATGCAACAACCCTGCTACGAGGCGCGGGGAGCGGACAGACATGTCGCAAGTGAGGCCGAGTAACTACGCGATTAACGCCAAAGTCTTGCTTTTCTTTGTGTCCCGAAGCTGAAGGAGACTAGACGCATTTCAAGAAAGGGCTCTGTTCCCTTTCTCCCTCAACGTAGGAATGCTCGCCCACTACAAGAAGTGTACACATGCATCCTTACTCAGAGGAGGCAACAAATGCAGCACCCAATCTGAAGCTCACCTGGTGCTCCCGCAGTTCGTGCTGCACTTGAAGAATCACGTGCTAAATGGCAACGTAAAGGTACCTCTTTGAGTTGGCTTTTCTCCCCAAAAGTCAGAGTATGCAGGTATACCAAGATTCGAAGATCGTTCGAGAAATCTTGATAATTTCCACTATTTTTACGACAAAAAATAAATAAATAAACAATTAGTGTTGGAAAGTACTAGAGGTACATACTACTTAAAGTACTACTTCAGGTAAGTTTAGAAAACTTGTACTTTACTTGAAATAAATTTACTGAGCATGTAATTGTACTTTACTAAATTATTGTTTCTGGTACTTTCCGAAAACAGTTCAACTCCATGCCTCGAAAGTACATTCCCCAAATTCGAAAACAAAAAATGGCGCATCAGCATGTGAAAACGCGCTATCGCCTTTCGAGACGTCATCTGGTCATTTCGCTGAGTGAGTAATGGCGGCTGTAAGACCGATAGAAATAAGAGCCCTATAAGGTGGTTATGTTAAATAGTTCGTCAGCGGGAGTAAAACAAGTACTCTGTAGACTTGACTTCATTCAATACTCTGCCCCATTTCCCCCCCAAAAAAAAAGGGCACCTGGTGCTCCTTTGGAGCAATGCATACCAGATAAGAAAAAGAAAACAGAAAGAAACTGTATAGGGATGCAACGGGCATCATGAAAGATTGTGTTAAATGTACTTGTACTTAAATTGAAAGTATGTACATATTATTTATACAACTTTACTTCAAGTACAATCACCAGGTGTACTTACTACTTTACTTGAGTATAGTGCTCACCAAACTTATATGGGACACGCAAGATGTATTTTCTAAAAAACGCGATCCTTGCGGCAGCACAGCAACGGTTTTGTTACGTATCACTCAACAAAGCATTATGAAGTGCTCACCAAGAAGCCGTTGTTTAAATTCCACCAGGATAAAACTACCATGACAGAACACACGGTTCACGAGTTCCGTACAAGTTTGGTGAAGCACTGTACATAACTACTCGTACAGTGCTCACCAAACTGATATGGGACACGCAAGATGTGTCTTTTCTAAAAAAAAACGCAATCCTTGTGGCAGCACAGCAACGGTTTTGTCACGTATCACTCAACAAAGCATTATGAAGTGCTCACCAAGAAGCCGTTGTTTAAATTCCACTAGGATAAAACTACCATGACCAAGAACACATGGTTCACGAGTTCGTACAGCTTGGTAAGCACTGTACATAACCTTTCGTACAGTGCTCACCAAACTTATATGGGACACGCAGAGATGTGTCTTTTCTAAAAAAACGCAATCCTTGTGGCAGCACAGCAACGGCTTTGTCACGTATCACTCAACAAAGCATTATGAAGTGCTCACCAAGAAGCGGTTGTTCAAATTCCACCAGGATAAAACTACCATGACAGAACACATGGTTCACGAGTTCCGTACAAGTTTGTTAAGCACGTACTGTACATAACCTTTCGTACAGTGCTCACCAAACTTATATGGGACACGCAAGATGTGTCTTTTCTAAAAAAACGCAATCCTTGTGGCAGCACAGCAACGGTTTTGTCACGTATCACTCAACAAAGCATTATAAAGTGCTCACCAAGAAGCCGTTGTTTAAATTCCACTAGGATAAAAACTACCATGACAGAACACATGGTTCACGAGTTCCTGTACAAGTTTGGTAAGCACTGCACATAACCTTTCGTACAGTGCTCACCAACACTCATATGGAGACACGCAAGATGTGTCTTTTCTAAAAAAAACGCAATCCTTGTAGCAGCACAGCAACGAGTTTTGTCACGTATCACTCAACAAAGCATTATGAAGTGCTCACCAAGAAGCCGTTGTTTAAATTCCACCAGGATAAAACTACAATGACAGAACACATGGTTTCTCAGGTTCACATACAAGTTTGGTAAGCACTGTACATAACCTTTCGTACAGTTCTCACCAAACTTATATGGGACACACTAAGATGTGTCTTTTCTAAAAAAAAACGCAATCCTTGTGCCACAGCAACGGTTTTATCACGTATCACTCAACAAAGCATTATGAAGTGCTCACCAAGAAGCGGTTGTTTAAATTCCACCAGGATAAAACCTACCATGACAGAACACATGGTTCACGAGTTCCGTACAAGTTTGGTAAGCACTGTACATAACCCTCTCATTTATTTTGTACTTTATTTTTAAGTACTTGTTAGATGTACTTTACGCAACCCTGTAAACAAGCAAACACTACCTGCAAAATCAAGCTCAGGCTGTGCTAAACCTCAAAGAAGAAATCACACATCCGCAGCCCATCGGCGACCAAAAAACAAAAATAGGTGCCAAAACAATTAGGCACGCAGAAGTAGAACAAGCTGGTGGTTTCATTTGAAATCGAACACGCTTGTCGGGGTGGGTCTTTCGATTTTTTTTGAAAAAATATATGTAATTGCCCCATTTCTGGAAAGAACAAAACCGCTTTTCAAAATTTTTTAAAAAAATATTTCGCTTCACGAAAAATTATTGAGTGGAGCAGGGTGAAAATCGGTTTTTTACTCCGTGATTTTTCTACCCAGTTCTGTACGCTGGTATAAATACGGGAAGCATACAAAACTCACAGTAATTTTTTGTGCTCTTGTATGTTACTTCGACTATTTTTTAGTTGAAAGGAAAATAATTTTGTATTTTTGTTTATTGAGATAAAAAATGCCAAACATCGTCTCTTTGACAATCCGGTGACATCTTCAGAGCCTTGTAACTCATGAGTCATTATATTTGTCGCTTACCAAATACTATGCGGGTGTAGCCCTATACATGGGCTATCGACGGGCATAAGTTTAGTTTATTTTATTTTCACTGAAATTTTTATATAAAATTTGAAATTTCGTCGAAAAGGAAATTTACCGATATTTTGAACCCACTTTATTAAAAAAGGCCATTTTTTATTTCGTTCAATTTTTTTATTATTGCTGCCGATCATATGAACTTTCAATTGGCTTGATGCGATTTCCCCCTTTTTTTGTTGTATCTTCTCTAGAAGTGATCAAAATCACTGCCACGTGACAATGCGGCGACAACTTCAGAGCCTTGTAACTCATGAGTTATTTTATTTGTCGCTTACCAAATACTATGCGGGTGTAGCTCTATACATGGAATATCGACGGGCATATGTTTAGTTTATTTTATTTTCACAGAATTTTTTATATAAAATATGAAATATCGTCGAAAATGAAATTAACCGATATTTTGAACCCACTTAATCGAAAAAGGCCATTTTTTATTTCTTTCAATTTTTTTTATTATTGCTGCCGATAATATGAACTTTCAATTGGTTTGATGGGATTTCCCCCTTTTTTGTTGTATGTTCTCTAGAAATGATCGAAATCGCTCCCGCTTTCTCATAACGGCCAAACGCAGTTTCCGTAGGTCGGCTTCGCTGCAAAGACTAAACTGCTTATGTGTGTTCAAATGCAGCGGGTAAATTCATTTTGATGGAGAACACTCGTGCTTGGCTGCATATTGTATTTTCTAAATTTTTAATAATGGCAACTGACATTCTTTAGTCTGATAGTTAGCGGTGCAGCGGATGTTCCATATCCGATGTCTAAAGCCAGGGCACAAAGGGCGGAGAAAGCGGAACGAGCCCTTCATGTAGCCAGACCGGGGTCATATATCTGTTTGTGCTATACACAGCTTGTAAGGCACGTACAGCACGCCCGGCCCTTCGCGCTATAGACCCATCTCCGTTACACCCAGGAAGCATCCGGCACGGGCGCCAATCCATGATGTGTCTTGTCGCGTGCGTTCAAATAACCATGTAATTGCCTGTTCTTTATTGTCAGCGTGTATATCAAAAATATGTAATATCACATGCCCCTCTTTTACAAGGAAAAGCAGTTTGCAGAACAAAAGTGAGGAAAACGGAGAGTTTACATGAACCGAAGACAATGTTTTACAGAACACAAACACCAGTTGGCGATAAATAGACACTTTTATTAATTAACGCTAGTATATTTAGGATGCACGTGTAAAACAATATTTTGTTGTGCTTTAAATAGTCCACTTCACGAGCAACGCAATATTGGAACTTTTTGACAACGGCATCGGCTTGCCTCTGCTTAGACGATCGAGCGCGGGAGGCGAGCTGAACTTTGTACTGCAGCGGTCGGATGCAGCCGAGAAGTTCAACAGCGTGGTAAGTCGAGACGGACAGAACGAAAACTGGAGCCAAAGCGAGCGAGCGGTGAACCCGAGACGGTGGCCCTTCTGTTTGAACGAGTGTGTGCAGTTAAAAATAAAAGTGTTTGGTTTTGTTCAAGACTGATCGATATCTCTGATGCCAAGAAGCAACGATTCCCACATGCACTGAAGGCAGCGAAAGCAGTCACTTAATGTCTCTGTAGACTTTTAGTTTCTCCACTTTGTCGCACCAAGCTTAATGCAAAGATTGTACAGCCTTCTGGAATATAGAAAAGCGATTTGACGATTTTATTTTAATTGGCTACGGTAGATTTGCTTTGGCTAGGCACACATTGCTTTGGTTTGGGAATAAATAAAGGTAATGGAACATCCGCTGTACCGCTAACGATCGGACTAAGGAATTTCAGTTGCCATCATTAAAAATTAAGAAATAAACAATATGTAGCCAAGCACGAGTGTACTCAATCAAAATGAATTTACCCGCTGCATTTGAACACATAAATAAGCAGTATAGTCTTTGCAGCGAAGCCGACCTGCGGAAACTGCGTTTGGCCGTTCTGAGAAAGCGGGAGCGATTTCGATCACTTCTAGAGAAGATACAACAAAAAAGGGGAAAATCCCATCGAGGCAATTGAAAGTCAGATGATCGGCAGCAATAATAAAAAAAAATTGAAAGAAATAAAAATGGCCTTTTTCAATAAAGTGGGTTCAAAATATCGGTTAATTTCATTTTCGACGATTTTTCACATTTTATATAAAAAAAGTTGTGAAAATAAAATAAACTAAACTTATGCCCGTCGATATTCCATGTATAGGGCTACACCCGCATAGTATTTGGTAAGCGACAAATAAAATAACTCATGAGTTACAATGCTCTGAAGTTGTCACCGCATTGTCACGTGGGAGTGATTTTGATCACTTCTAGAGAAGATATAACAAAAAAGGGGAAATCGCATCAAGCCAATTGAAAGTTAATATGATCGGCAGCAATAATAAAAAAATTGAACGAAATAAAAAATGGCCTTTTTTAATAAAGTGGGTTCAAAATATCGGTAAATTTCATTTTCGACGATATTTCAAATTTTATATAAAAATTTCAGTGAAAATAAAATAAACTAAACTTATGCCCGTCGATAGCCCATGTATAGGGCTACACCCGCATAGTATTTGGTAAGCGACAAATATAATGACTCATGAGTTACAAGGCTCTGAAGATGTCACCGGATTGTCAAAGAGACGATGTTTGGCATTTTTTATCTCAATAAACAAAAATACAAAATTATTTTCCTTTCAACTAAAAAATAGTCGAAGTAACATACAAGAGCACAAAAAATTACTGTGAGTTTTGTATGCTTCCCGTATTTATACCAGCGTACAGAACTGGGTAGAAAAATCACGGAGTAAAAAACCGATTTTCACCCTGCTCCACTCAATAATTTTTCGTGAAGCGAAATATTTTTTTAAAAAATTTTGAAAAGCGGTTTTGTTCTTCCCAGAAATGGGGCAATTACATATATTTTTTCAAAAAAAATCGAAGGACCC